>JACEFZ010005137.1:0-35000 GCA_014155875.1 Cepaea nemoralis
ATGGTTTTAGGGAAGGGAAAAGGGTACAACCTGCAATATAATATATTAGAACCTAATAGAATTTTAATAGAGAAACAGAGAGACAATATTTATGCTTATAGATTATATAAGGCTTTTAAAGTAAAACATGATGACTGGTTAAAATGTTGGAAGATATCACATTGAGGGGGAAAGCCTTAAGAAAAAATAAAATATAACTAAAAACCAAGTGCCCCCAAAAAGGGGAAATAAAGAGGGTAGTTACGAACGATAAAGCTAGGATACGAAAAGGGTGTGTCTTGTCACCCGATCTCTCTCCCTATAAAGCAAAGTAATAATAGAGAGATCAAAGAGAACCAGGAATACTAATCGGAGGATATAATATAAACAATACCTATACAGATGACAGTATTGGTGGCGGAAAATCTCAGACTTACAACAATTTTGGACATTGTAGTATCAGAGAGTGCACTTTAAGACTCCTTGAATTTCAAGAAAACTGTAACAAGGGTGATATCAAAAAAATGGGGACACCAAAATGCGAATAGAAATAGAAGGGAAAATTCTAAACCGGTGAAAATTTTAAATACTTAGGGGCACTTTAACTCAGATGGAAGATGTACAACAGAGTTTAAAGGGCAGATAGGGCAGCAAAATCGCATTTCAAAAACTCGAGAGAATTTTATGCATCAATGAATGTAAGAAAGAAGTGCTAAATTGCTATATAGAACCAGTTGTGCTGTATGGCAGCGAATCTTGGAATGTAAATGAACAAATTAGGAAGAACTTAGAAGCAACAGAGATGTGGTTTTAAAGACGAATGTTGTGAATTCCTTGGACTGCCAGAGTAACTAACAACGATTGCCTGAAAGAGGCTAATGAAACTAGAACACTATATACAACAATAAGACAGAGACAAACATCTTTCTTTGGTCATGTGATGAGAAGAGAGATTGGGAAACATGGTGACAACTGGACAGATCGAGGTGAAGAGAGGCAGAGGCAGACCAAGAGAAATGATGCTGGACGGAATGAGACAATGGCATGGAGGAGTATCATCAGCAGAGTTGATTCAGAACACCAAAGACCGAGATCTGTGGAGAGCCATGAACGTCTACACCAGCCGGCACGGCCCTTGATGATGATGATGATACCATTCTGTGATGTGGATAGTAATACTATATCATCAACATATCGAATCTCTGATATTTAATTACCATCTATATTTAGGGCATCATATTCCTCCTTTTTTATATTATCTCTGACATTTGTCATTATATTTTCGGCGTACAGGTTAAACAAATAGGGCCCGGACGAACTCCTTGCTCGACGTCAAACCAATCTGATGGGGACAACACACTGCCCGGACGAACTCCTTGCTCGACGTCAAACCAATCTGATGGGGACAACACACTGCCCGGACGAACTCCTTGCTCGACGTCAAACCAATCTGATGGGGACAACACACTGCCCGGACGAACTCCTTGCTCGACGTCAAACCAATCTGATGGGGACAACACACTGCCCGGACGATCTTGCTCGACGTCAAACCAATCTGATGGGGACAACACACTGCCCGGACGAACTCCTTGCTCGACGTCAAACCAATCTGATGGGGAAAACACACTGCCCGGACGATCTTGCTTGATGTCAAACCAATCTGATGTCTCGCCATCTATTCTAACCGCTGCTTGTTGGATTTATTGACGCAGTTCGTAATCCCGCATAACGCGTTCAAAACATAGGTGAGAGTGATTTAGCAGCAGGCCGCCTTGCTGTGGGTTTTTATGAAATGGTATGGATGTCGGTCGATCAGAAAGCAACGGAAAACTACTAAACGTGAACTTGCCAAGCCATCGCAAACAGCCAAGAAAAATCTGGAACTGACTGCTACGTCCTGTAAACGATATGCAACTAACTCGTTTAACTACATGTTATGGAAAGCCCATTTTCCGCATAATTTCCCAGTTTCTGATGTTGTACACAGTCAAATGCCTTTAAATAATCCACAGAACATAAAAATAGGTTTACATTAAATTCTGTACACTTCTCTTTTCTTAAACGCATGTTGAGTATGCGATCTCTTGTTTTTCTTCCTTGTCTAAATCCAGCTTGAACTACGTTAATCTTTTCTTTCATTTTCTTATGAAGTCTTCCTATAACGAATTTTATTAGAATTTTACTTGCATGGCTGATCAGGGTAACAGTTCTATAGTTGGTGCATGATTTCAACGTGCATTAATTAATATTGGAATGAACATAGTTCTCTTCCAATTGGTTGGCCATATACCATATTTCAATATCTGTTTACATAATGCCTGATTGATTGGTATGCTTTCTTCTCCTACCGCTTTAATTAGTTCAACTGGTATCTCATCACATCCTAGTGATTTACCATTCTTCAGAGTCTTTATTGCCCATACAATTTCATATACTGAGGGTTCAGGTTCTGCCTCAGCTGTCATTGGGTCATGTATCTCATTCATATCATCAGTCATTCATATCATACATTCCACTACATTCCATCTTTCTATACTTGTTCTGTTAGGGTATTTCCCAACTTGGTAAGACGTATTAACAGAATTCAATGTGGAATAGCCAATCTCAAAGAGCATTTCAAAGGTGTAGAGTATTCTGTACATTATACTTGTGTAAATCTAGATTAAAAACGAGTTGTTACGAGCTTCATAGAGCCACACCTGTTGGACGGAAGTGAATGATAGACACTTATCAGATTAGTGTGGAATTATGTGGACGTTACAGAGAAGTGAATCGGTACAATTATCTTGGAACAATCATAACATGTGATGGGAGATGCCTTGAAGAGATTAGAACAAGAATCGCCATGGCGAAAGTAGCCTTTAGCAAGATGAAAAACATTGTGACCAATAAATTGATGTCAATTGAAACGAGAAAAAGAGTGTTGAGGGGATACGTAGAGCCTGTTCTTTTGTATGGATGTGAAACTTGGACAATGGGCAGTCAAGCTGAAAAACATCTGATGGATGCAGAAATGTGGTTTCTGAGGAAAATGCAAAGAATACCATGGACAGACAGAAAAACCAATGACCAAGTACTACAGGAGACAAATGAACATCGTAAACTGATTAGAGAAATTAGACGTAGACAGTCAAATTGTTTTGGACATGTTATGAGAAGAAATGGATTGGAGAACTTGGTGACAACTGACAAGATCGAAGGGAACAGACCAAGAGGCAGACCGAGAGGAAAATACCTGGATGGCTTGGCCACATGGCATGGACGAGACAGGAACACTGAGCTGATCCACGACACTGGTGATCGAGTGAAATGACGAGTCATGACCGCCCACGCTTTCCGGCATGGCACATGATTGATTGATTGATTGACAGAGAAGTGGTTTTATAGACGAATGATGAGAACACTATGGTCGGATAAAAAACATATTGAACACATCTTGAAAGAAGCTAATCCACAAAGACGACTGGCTATTGGCATCAGAAGAGCACAGTCTAAATTCTTAGGACATATGAGAAAGGCAATTTTGGGGTATGTAATAAGAGCGAGAAATTAATAGGGAAGAAGAAGCAGAGGGAGACGGAAAGAGAAGTATGATCATGCGATTAAAGAACATCGGCATCATAAATGGTTGTCCAAGAGACAGAAGGCTGTGGATAGAAATGGCCACCAAAGCCACACAACATCTACTATTAGAAACGTGTTTTGTGGTCAATATCACTTGGACCGCCTTTGTCGTGTATAAAATGCTATTGACGTACGTCACGTCTAAAACAGGTGAAACAATCTATACCTAAAATAATTTTTGGAAACAATGGTTATACGTGAAATAATATTGAATTATAGCATGCTTGACTCCCATTCAGGAGATCGAGGTTCGAATCCTCCGTGAGATGATGGCTTTTTTTCTGTCAGGGATCTGGACTGCCCAAGCCATGTGGCCTTAATTCCTAAGGCTGAAAACCCCCTGTTCTACACTGCAAGGTACAGTTGGCAGTGATGATAGCTTATAGCATGTTTGGTGTAGTTTAACAGTTTATGTACATTGATAACAAATTTACCAGTCATCTATTTCTAAGCAGTTTGCAAACATAGGTTATCAGGACATACACAATTTAATCATAACACAGTGAATGTTGTAAAAATAGGGAATAGGCCGTCATAAATGCTAAATAGACCAGAATTCTAAACTTCCAGCGTTTTCAGAGTTAAGGCACATGTTTCTTGTAAATGGCATCCAAGCCTTCTTGACTGAACTAATACAAAGAGTACTTACCATGTCAGATATCTGAACCAACGTAAGGCCAAACTTAACAACAACTGACAAGGAAGCATTGATTACAGGCCTCGAGTACTTGTGATAATTCTGTAAGAGGCCCTCCATAAGAACTTGTTCGTCGGGCACCAATTTGGCAGCCATTTTCTCTGTATCTGATGATCCCACAACGTGCCCTTCTGTCTTTTCTTCTTGTTCTTGTGTGTCGTTGTTTTCAGCGTTTCCGTCACCACATTTCAACTCAGAGAATGCCTCACGAGATGCTTCTTGTCTGTTGTCTGTGGATGTAATATCAGTAAGATTCGACATTACACAAACAAGCAAGATCAGCACAGTTGTACTCACCATATCCGAGATTTGTGTTAGGGTTATCCCAAACTTCACAGTGACTGTTTGAGAAGCGTTATACACTGGTCGAGCAGCGTTGTTGTAGTTGTGAAGAATTGTCTCTATAAGGCGAGTTTCGTCTGTTTTATCCACAACGGTTGTATCAATATCTTCCATTAGCATAACATGGAACACACAAACCATCAGGATCGCCAGTTTTTCATACTTGGTATCCATGTTTCATGTCACATTCAGATCCACATAGGGGAGTTCTACAGCTTTCTAGTCTAGAAAATAACATCAGAAGTGGCACCGCTTCCTATCTTTACGCTAAACACTGAATAGAATATTATCATAAAATAACATTCCACAAAGAGAATATATATATATATATATATATATATATATATATAGTATATATATATATATATATATATATATATATATATATATATATATATATATACACACACACACAAACTTCTGAATGTATACTTGTCTAGTGAATCACAAACAGCCAATTAATGCTGGCGTTGATTGCAACGCCCTGTAAAGGACAAACAACTAACTGAAATGCATATGTAGTGGGTAAAGTCGGGGGCCTTTTACATGCTTTTAATCCCATTGTACATATGGAGCTGTACCCATATTTGATAGGCCAGTTAGCACTCGGTGAATCCTGTTGCCACTACTACTTCCCAAATATTCCCTAGCACATATATCAGGCTTCGTCAGACTGGAAGCCCAGGTACATTTTAAAATTCCGCCAAAATACACTTTACGTGTATACCGTTCCATTAATTCTCACAGCCAACAATCATAATTCTGAAATACAGTACACACTACACCATCATCATCATCCAGTGCCTTGGCGTGGACGATCACGCATCTCCGCAAATTGCGATCTCCGACGGCATGGATCATTTCGTGTGTTGAAACTCCCCCGTACCATGACACAAGACTGTCAAGAATCTTCTATCGCTGTCTTCCATTATCCTTCCTCTATCCTATCGATTTTGTTTACAGAGGCACTACACATAGCAAGACAAAGTATAAGTTGGTGTAAATAATAAAAACACAGTTTAAGAACCGTTGATTTGTTAGTAAGCAACCAATAAAATATATTTATTTTCTGTTGCTGGATTCTCTGGATAGTCACGCCATGCATTTAGATTGGCTATTGCAGGCTATTCATGAAGCATGGATTACCTTCACTGTAGATTATTACACACTGCCAACAACAAATCAGATTCACGACTATCTAAAGACGATATTAATTTCCGCTGTTAACAAAATTAGGGTGACTAGCTCAAACGTCAGGTTTTCGTTTCATCTTTCCAATTACATCGGTATCCTTTGACGCCACAGGAGATTACCAATGGTCTGTCCCAAGGTGTCCAATCATTTTTTTGTCGACAGAGAACATCCCCGCAAGAAGCGATAAGCAATTCCTTTGCCTCGGTTTTTTCCCCCCTGACTTTCTACTTCTTATTGCTTCCATCGACAGTCATTCCAGTTTCTGTTAAATATACGGCAATGCTATGATGTTACATGGCTGGCTATTGATTTCACGGAAGTTCTAGTCTATCTTGTTTACACATGAAAGTTAGGTTTCGCGAGATAAAGGCATCAGTGTTGTTTACAAAAAGCCACTTATAGATGTTCACATGTACTCTCAATATAACATTATTTTAGAATTTTGATTATTCTATTTGCATTCATATGTTGAATCATCTCTAAATTTCCTCTATCTTCAACCCTAGAGAAGGCATATACTTTAAAAAAAAAGGAGAAATGCATTCACCAACATATAAACCTTCCTCAATTTCAAAAAATGTTTTCCCATAGTGAATTTGAATAACGACGACACAAACAATAGATTAGCACGATTTGTTGCCTGGCATATTTCCCTGCATCTCGTCAGGTACATACTGCAGAAATCACACAACGTAAAGTGAAATAACTAGATAAATCCTTCAATCTGAAATATACACATATCCGCACAGTAATGTCGATTGTCTACCTCTGTAATTTTAAACTAATACGTCTTTCTGCTTGCACAAGGCCGGCTTACGCAGGTTCATCACTATGGCTTCAGCAAACTTTAACAACCGACTACTCTGTGTATTGAATAACACACGGAAGGCACTATCTCTTTCAACCACATGACCGATCTTGAGCACGTGTCTCACGACCGATGAAGCAGGACTGTTCTGGTGTGTCGGCTTGCCTAGGCTACCATCTTCTGTGTGTAGTATCTTGTCCACCCAGTTCGGAATGTGTTCCAACACTCTGTTATGTAACTGTCGCTCTGTTCTACCTATGTAGATGGCCTCGCACCTACAAATTGGTAAATACAATTCGATTTGGTGTACAAAGCTACAGGTTGTTTAACTGTAACACGTGCTCGAAAGTGGTCATGTGGTTAAAAGAGACACTGCCTTCCGTGTGTTGTTCAACACACAGAGTAGTCGGTTGTTAAGGTTTGCTGAAGCCATGGTGATCAACCTGCGTAAGCCGGCCTTGTGGAATCAGAAAGACATGTTAGTCAGTTTAAAATTACCGTGGTTGACAATCGATTACTGTGCGGATATGTGTATGTTTCAGATTTAAGGATTTATCTAGTTATTTCACTTTACGTTGTGTGATTTCTGCAGTATGTACCTGACGAGATGCTTCCTCAATTTCCTTGACAAATTAAGTAGACGCATTGATACATCAGTAAGACACACTGAAATATACTTTTCGTGTTTATTTTTTCTTTCTCTCGCTTTGAGGCAGTGTAGTCCATACTCTTCTAGTACGCTGTACTGAATTTTGCGTGTAGATGAGCTTGCCCCTTTACCAGTGCCCATTGCCATCACGAGAACCCACTCCGACTTCTGAGGTATATGTAATTTACATCCCCAAGTCAAGGACAACAAGTCAACTCTTGAAAGTCCATGTTTTCTGTGGTTTAACGGCATTCGAAGTAGTCGGTACCACTTCTTTATTTTCCCAGAGAAATTTCTGGCAGCTATATCTTATAGCCATGGAGACTCCCAAGCCCGAACGTTCGGAGATAAAATTACACCGCTACGGGATGTGGGGAACGCGGTAGGGTAGAGGCTTTGGGGTGTCGTGGCTTGAAGTAGTGGGTTATGTTGGCCTGGTCACAAAGGGATGGATTTGTACAATTAATATTGAGTTCCAGGTCAGCCCAGTCTAATGTGGGTGCCATGAAATGTCTTAGGAAGTAAAGGTAGCTGGAGTGATACTGACCTCATCAACTACATGTCTCTGGTTTCTTCTTGCACCGATAATGTCATGTGGTCAATTCATTCCAGTATTTATCTTCGTGTCTTTCTTTTCCCCATTTAAGTTTGCCAGTTGTTAGTATGCTTTTTTTTTTTAAATGTTTTATTTGTTGTTGTTGTTGTAGTTTACTTCTTTCATAAAGTTCTCACAAAATCTGAACGGTCGACATCTAATTTCTGTAATCAATCACGACTTTCAATTGTATTTAAAGGACATATATCTCAAATTATTACACATGAATCAATGGCGTGTGTATTGTAAAACCATTGAGAAATCCACTTTCTATCCAACGCTGGTACACAGTAGACACATCGAACATTTTCTATTTCCCCTATCAAACTACTGACGTCACCCGCACTTAAACAAGACAATTTTAATAAAAATATTTCATACTAATCACTTATTAGACCTGCACTAAACAGATTTATCACGACCATAATGTGGAAAGACACGCCTCGATCAATGACAATATAACATATGTAAATATCTATGGTGTATATTTGGCACATTGTTCTTCTCTATAACAAGAAAAGAAAACAATTTCCGACTGCGGGAAAAAAATCATGTGTTATGAAACGGAAACAAATCGAAATGTCGTGCAGTTTTAAGCAGGCATGCTAATATGATCTGCGGGATTTGGAGCCAGGGCTATCGTCCCGTGTAGTGCATAGGAACAACATTTATATAGAAGGATCGCGAGAAGCTCTAAATAGAAAAATGGGGAGACTAATCTTCAACTAAATTTGTGTTATACAATAAGAAATGGATAGATAACTGACATTGGGATGAAAATAATACTCCGAAACACGATACCCGGCAAGCATATCGAGTTCAAGTGATAGGCAAACAGAGATTACAATGTGTAGAGAATATAATGTTTTGAAAGTTACATTAAGCTAAATACTACATAGACACATACATAACGTGCTTAACATTAGACTGAGATAACTAGAACAACCCTCATTAAACGGCGCACAAATAATGAGATCGGCCACAGCTTCAAATGGATGCATGTAAGGGTGTATGTATGTATGCCAGTGAGTGCATGTGTTTGTGCTCGGGGTGTGCGCATATACGTGTTTGTGTCTATATGTTGTGTTAATGCAGACATGTATCATACATAGGTCAGCAAAACTCAACAAAATAAAGAAAACAATACACTCCCAATAAAGAGAGAGAGAGAGAGAGAGAGAGAGAGAGAGAGAGAGAGAGAGAGAGAGAGAGAGAGAGAGAGAGAGAGAGAGAGAGAGAGAGAGAGAGAGAGAGAGAGAGAGAGAGAGAGAGAGAGAACAAACCACAAAGAATTAACTTTCATGAACAACAGATAAACAGAAGAAGCAACGCTAGGGCACTGATAAGCACGATTGTCTGCAGTCCGGTGGTCATCAGTTCTAATCCGTATAGAAGTAAATTAATAAATTAATCTTGGCTTTCAGGTCGACCAAAATTCAAATATGTACCAGGACATTAATGGGAAGTAATGCGACCGGCCTGAAACTGACCACATCACGTATCAATTACCCATTGATCTAAAAAGTATGGAGCCAGTACGGTATGCCACATAGGCCTCATCGAGTACTAGAAGGGTCCTTTACTTCAATTCTTGTAAAGAACCATTTTCACACAATGAGACGTATTAGTTATATGGTGTTAGCCCATAATTTAGAGACCGATTGGCACTCGATAAGTGAGGAATATCACGCCAACTGCAATGTTTTCACAGCACACATTTCTTGGTAAACATCTTAGGTTACTAACCTTCCCCCCCCCCCCCCCCCCAACACACACACACAATTATATTTATTTATAAATTTAAAAAATGTCGGAATAGGATCACCTGATGGCGAGGGTCACGGGCAATGTGGGAAAACACATCCACAAGCAAAAACCTGTATAGTGTGCTAAACGTGTATAGACTACACTTTAGTATTTATAATGTCATAATCTCCTCATTGGTTCTACCGCGTCGTCGTTAACGACGCCTGGCGAATACGGCCAGGGGTCCACCTATGAGCGACACTAACCACACTGTTGCCAGAATAGCCAGTCGGTATATGCGTGGATCATGCAGTCCACGCAGGGACGCAAATCCGACTAGCGAGATTCACAGTGGGTTAGTGGCCAGACGGCTTGGGAGTATTGGACGAGACAGACGGGAATGAATGATGCTCGTATACTTGGGTGTATGAACGCAATAGAGAGAACAACTGAGAGAAGATAGAAGACTGTACGCCTGTGAGTTGTGTATATTATATTGATATATCTATTGAATGTATTATTACATCGTCATTGTAATTGTACGATGCATATAATTGTTGTGATGAGCGAGTTGTGTGAATAAAGTGTTTGCATTGTACGTGTAGTGCGTCACGTCAAGTCATTCTGTGACCGTGTTGTGTATCACTCTTGTCGGTGATTACGAGCCTATGTTCTTGCCGAATGCAAGACGCTGACAAGTGTGAACGTGGGTGCATCGTCCTTCGTGGATTATTTGAATCATAAGTGTGAACGTGGGTGCATCGTCCTATTTGGATTATTTGAACCATAAGTGTGAACGTGGATTTATCATCCATCTTGAATTAAGTTGTAAAATAGGATTGAATGTGTGTGTAAGCGGAAAGTTTTGGAAAGAAAGCAACATGGAAAGCAAGTTGTTGAATATGTTGAACGGACGACATTACGACTAACAAACATACTTGACAGCACAAAAATCTACAAAACTTAGTTGACAACGCATTCACCACATAAACATACATGTCTTAATATTTTCTTCTTCCAAAAGCAACAGGTTTTTGTGTCATCCGAATCCACTAAAAAGTGAAGTCCATTTTTTCCGGGTACTAACGTTTAGGCAGCCATTCACTGGTATAGTTCTCCATCGTACTCCAGAGCTCCAAGATCACTTAAGTATTATCTTTTTTCACAAATAATTTTGTGTGTAGGCTTAGGCACAAGTTGTATTCGATAAATCCTGTACAAATTATTTACTAACACCTTAATTAACCTTTTGTGTACATTCATTGTATTGGATATATTTCATCATGTCTACATTGAATGATTTCATCGAATCTGGTTTGAAATTAAAGTTAACTGGTGATGAGTTAACGAAATGGAATGAGACAAAGTATGCAGAGTATGTTACCTTGCAGGAGAAAGCTAGAGATCGCTAAGACAGAGCTGCTGAAATAGAGCTGAAAAGGGCAGAATTAGATGCTAAAAAGGCAGAATTTAATGCCAAAACTAAACAGGCATAATTAGATGCTAAAAAGGCAGAAACAGATGCAGAATTAAGAAAAGCTGAGATCTCTGCCCAGAGCAAGAAGGAAGAACTTGAAATTAATGCAAGAACGAAGAAGGAAGAACTTGAGATGCAACTGAAAGTTAAACACTTGGAGGCTGACACATCAGTAGAGAAAGATTCTCGAAAGTCAGAAAGACTAGAAAAAGAGAATCAGTACAAAAAGTACCAAGGGATCGTGAAATATTTCACCACTGGCGACTGCATTGCAGCATTTACCCAGAACATTGAAACGATAATGGAGCATTATCAGATCCAAGAGACTGAATGGAACATAATATATATGAGACGTCTTTCTGGGGAACCTCTGAAAGTGATAGAGACCATTCCCAAAGATCTTAGGAAAGATTACCAATATATTAAATCCAAAATCATGTCACATTTCCTGTTAGATGAAGCAGGCTACAGAGAACAGGTTAGCAAATTAGCTCCAAAACCAACGCAAACTTTCTCTGACTACATCTCAGTAGTACAGGATGAATTTAGCAAATGGCTTTCATCAGCCAAAGTAAAGAGCTTTGATAAGTTGAAAGATCTCATTTTAAGAGGTAAGATCATTTCATCTTTGCCACCACCATTTTCTAAGTTTCTGAAAGAATGTGATTGCGAGAGTGTGCAACATATTGAAAAACGAGGTTCGGCTTATTTCACAGCCAACAAACATTATTTTAGTAGTGGATTGACTGACACAGAATTTGTAGCAGCCGCTACCTACGACAGAACGAAGTTAGGTCCCTATAGTAACAAGAAACCCTTTAAACAATCTGCTGAGAAATATTACCAATGCAGATATTATCATCTGTCACATAAAAAAATGATATGTGTGACAAAACCCTGGGTACCTTACATACTTGCAAAACTATATAGATAAGCAAGATAAGGAGCGAAAGAGCTAAAAACTACTAACCAAATGCTTCCTTTGCAAAGCGTATGGCCACTGGCGTCATGCTTGTAAAGGTAAGCAAATGACCAGAAAGGCTAATGCAGCCATGTTTGATAGCTCTTCCTCAGATGAAGAAACATGTGAAAATCATCCTGTAAATTCAGCACAGGCCATTAATGTATTTCATCTTAACAAATGTACCATCTGTGATCGTTTTCATGAAGATGGCCTATTAACATGCGGCCATGCAATACCTATTGCCAATGAAGAAGCCAATTTGGTAATAAACTCCAGAGGTAAACTTAACATCCAATACGGATTTTAAATGGCAAATCTGCCACCGTCTTACGTGATAGTGGATGTACTCTTATTGGTCTAAAGAGAGACTTTATTTTACCTTCAGATTATAATAGCAAACATGTTACATGCAGAACTTTCTCAGGTAAAATCGAGAAATACCCACTTGCATGGGCATATATTGACACCCCATTTCTCACAGGAAAGGTTAAATGCGCAGCATTATCCAACCCATGTTGCGACTATGACAAAATAGAATTGAACCTCAGGATGGGGCAACCGAATCCACACTCTGCGGTACCCCATTTTCATGGGTGTACAGTATGATAGTGTCTGTGGGTCTATTTTTTTGGTATCCAGGACCAGTTTCGACCATCTTTGGGTTCACGCAACGCTTGTAGTCCAGCTTTGGTGAAATTCACTGTCCTGAGAAAGATATCGGGAGATACTCTCTAACCCTTGTTGCGTAGTATCCATTCTAGTCTATCCAGAATATCGCGTCATTCGATTTGACGACACTTCCGGAGAACGCTGGCAACGGCATTCACCATGGTTATCTAATGGACTAACGGTCATGTCTTGTGTTGGGGATTATTGACCTCATACTGAAGACCCAAGGCCAGTCTATTGAAAGGCAGGGAGCTATCCTGAGGATCCCGTGAATCCTATTCTACTGTCAGAATGAAGTCTTGTCTACTGTCAAGTGTTTCAACGTCTGGGGATCCAGATAAAGACGGACAGTGGTGGCTCTCTAGAGGCTAGGATAGCACATTCTGTGGCTGATTTATTCCTACAGAAAAGGTAATTGTTCTCTCCCGCTGTACTGATCTATTTGAGTGTCTTGTGAGGTCTGTTAAATAGTGGCCAAGCCAGTTTGTGATGAGCCTGCTGTGTCTTTCTTTTGCATAGAGCTGTAATTTAACTACCCTAAAAGGGGGGCACTAGCGACACAGATTATTATCATCATCAGGTGGCGCACCAGAGCCATGACGCGTATTTCACCGCTGAGGAGGATAGAGGAATTGTAAGCTATGAAGGGATATCAACCTGGGTCGAGCTGTATCTAACTTGAGTTGTGGAAGAGGGGTACCGATATCTTCATACCTATTAGGGTAAACTCGCCCTGACACATGTACATACACACGAGGCACACACATACAATGTTTGCTTTCTAACTTCTAGTTTGATTAATATATTACCTCTTTTGCTCAGAGAATAATAATATTATTATGCGTGTCTAATGAATATACTACCTGTTGTATAATGGGAACAGGATGTTCTGCACATGAATTTACACTTGGTTGGGCTGCCAAGAGAAGCCAAACCAATGGGGTTCAGTGCATATAAATTCCAAACTTTCCATATGCCCGAGGAGAGGAGGAGAAAAAGCGACAGACCCAAGAAGACACTCTTCTTTCTTTGTCTGTCTGTAATCAATATTTCAGGAAAGGTGTACCAGCGCAGCTGGAACGTAAACCAACACCATTGGCCAGTATAGGGGAAATATTTCTACCTGAAGTCTTGAACCTTATATCCTCTCTATCTCGAATGGTAGTGGATTGTGTTTCCAGAGAGGCTATCCTTGCCATGAGTGAGGTAATCAGGGACATTTAAGTCTAGTACATGGCTGCTCTACACAGATCTAGTGGCGAGATGTCTGAAGTCAGACCTATGGAATTGGTCTGAGGGTGGAAACTGACCACATAGCTAGTATCAGTCGGAATCTGGTTGTGATATATTAATAACAGGTGAAATGGATATGTACACCGGGCATCTTCTTCTTACTTGCAGGAACCTTCATTATCCTCGTTAGTATTATTGACGCTGGTGTCTGCTGACGTGTTTGAAGTGCCGTGACGGAGAAGAGTCGTTTTCAGGAAGGTGATCTCAACTCCAGTCTGGTTGAAGAAGCGGTCTTGTACAAAGAACTTTATCTGCCTATAATCAGGTGAAGAGGAGTTCCAAGCAGCCTAAGGAGAGATCAGGTGAACAATATTCGATCACCGGTATCTACATCACTCACCTACTGATGACTGACAAATTACTGGTGGAATGATGATCTGCTCCTCCAGAATCCTCGCACAAATACTCAGTGTGGTTTCTGTTTGTCTTGAACTTGAACTTCGTTTGTTTTTTTGTGGAGTCTGAATCTTGATTAAAGACTCGGGTTCTACGTATCTGAAAAGTGTTCTCTTGTCCTCAGGTGGTGATCTGTTTGTCTATAGTGATAGGAAAAGAAGTCAGCGTCCGGGCACCGTCCCGGGGTCAACAAGGTAATAGTAGACAGAAGTAAGAACCCAAAGGTCATGACAACCACTGAGATCCGGGCCAGTGTTGTCACACGACACTAAATGGTGGCCAGTATGGGGATCGAACCCACGACATTCGCGTTATCAGCACGAGAAATGGCTTCACCACAACTGAATCTTGAGGAGGTGAAGGCTAAAGGTCGAGAAATTGGTCTAGAAGGGGTGGAGTTACGGAAATATGTCCAGGAGGTTGAAAGAGAATTCCGACAAGACGAGAGAGAAGCCAGGAAAATTGAGGCAGAGCGCGAAGCCAGGAAAATTGAGGCAGAGCGCGAAGCCAGGAAACTTGAGGCAGAGCGCGAAGCCAGAAAACTTGAGGCAGAGCGCGAAGCCAGGAAACTTGAGGCAGAGCGCGAAGCCAGGAAACTTGAGGCAGAGTGCGAAGCCAAGAAATTCGAGGCCGAACAAGCGGCTAGAGACCATGAGTTCCGGATGAAGGAATTGGAAGTTAAGGCACAAGTTGCTAGGTAAACCGAGGGAGCTATGGGGGAAGCGACACTCCCTGGTACACCAACTGCCGGAAGCATCGCCTATCAAGCAATAAAATTTCCTTTACCTCCCTTCGAGGAAGACAAAGAACGGATAGACCAGTATCTTCAAAAATTTACTGCGATCGCTACTGCAATGGGATTGGAAAGGGGAAAATGGTGTTTGAAGATCTCCCAGGGACTCCGCGGTAGCGTCTTTGAAATATATTCCAGGTACCTCCAGGTATGGAGAATGATTTTTCAGAGTTGGAAAGGGCGTTACTGAAACACTTCGAGATGACCGCAGATAAATATCGGACGTTGTTTCACTCGTCCCGACAAGAAACCGGTGAATTATATTCAGCTTATGCTGTACGCCTTAAGTCGTACCTATTAAAATGGATGATCTCTGGCTGGATTAAAAAAAGACTACGAAAGTCTTGAAAAGTTGGTAGTTGTCGACCAAATGAAATCCCAAATGGCTAAGCCACTCCAAACTTTCTTGGCGGAAAATGGAGCAGAACGATTGGAGACCGTGGTTACCTTGGCAGAACGCTATGCGACAGCACACAAAGACCCTGTCACTCCAGCTCCAACACCACCAAACCCGGGAAAAGTTACTACGGAACCACCGGTGGATAAAAATGCAAAGAAACAAAAAGAGGGTTCCTTTTCACATAATCCGGACAAGTCTTCGGGAAAGTCCACGGAACAACGACCTGCCAAAACCGGGTGGTCAAAAATTTACTGCAAACATTGCAGAACAACTACGCATAACACAGTGGATTGTAGGAGCAAGCCAACAGAACCCAAGTACGTAGCTTGCATAGCTAGGACTGGGAGAAAAACTAAGGAAGACAAAGCTCCAAAAGATAACAGACCAGCTGTGGTGGAGGTTATTAAAGTTAATGGACAACCAGTGGAGTGTTTATATGACTCAGGGCTGTTTGAGGAAGCCGTCATAGCAGAACACCTGGTTAGTCCAGAGTCTCTTACAGGGGAGATGATGGAGATACAAATGGCGACAAAAAGTTCGGTTGCTATATCTGTACCGATAGCCTTAGTAGACATTAATTGTAGATATGTCCGGTGAACTATAAAGGCAGCTGTTTTGAGTGATCCACTTTCCCCCCTAATTTTGGGAAATAAATTTGTGGTCCTGGGTGAACCCATCACGCCCATGGTAGCAAGGGAAAAACCACCCAGATCAAAAGGATGTTCGTATCAGCAGCCCGGTAATAGTTCCAGCAGTCTAACCCCTCAGAGGAGAGATTTTCAACGACAAGGTGCGATCTTGCACACTTGTCATACCCAGGTGCCCAAGAATAGTGAGCCCTCTACGAGGAGGCCTTACTATAGATGGAAACACCGTAGGCCTAGGCATCACCTAGACGATAAGGCAATAGCGAGCTTAACAAAAAAGGCCGATTTCAAAGGTATTTGGAAGCAAAAGAAAGATTGTATGTCAGTTCCGGAAGGGGAAGCGCACAAGAAAGAGAGGAATGGAGTTATACTAGAGGGGAAGTAATTGTCCGTCTAATTTGTTAGGAGTTGCCTCTGACATCTCTAGTACACCTCGAAGGAGAAAACCTAGTCGGTGGGTTGACGGCTGTCAACCAAACCGAGATAGTGAATCTCAGATATGTTTCCAGCCAAATGCTAAGCTTAGTTCTCCGAAGGATATGAGGGGAAATGGTTCTTTGAAGCTAGTAACGGCGATAGGAAATACGCAACAGCTCTGTTAAGGCAGAGGGGAGACCATAGGGACAGTACACATCCTTGAGGTAGTGGTAAGAGACTGTCTATTCTTCAGGTCCAATAACACATCTCATGTTTTCACAGGGATTGGAGTACAACAGAAGAATGATCCCATAGGGGATATCTTCACATGGAACGGAGTAGGGGGGTTGCCCATCTGAGTACAATTCGGAACCATAGTTCGGTGGTACCGTACTTTGGTCTGGGAATCGGCCTATGTGACAAAATAGAATTGAACCTCAGGATGGGGCAACCGAATCCACACTCTGCGGTACCCCATTTTCATGGGTGTACAGTATGATAGTGTGTGTGGGTCTATTATTTGGTATCCAGGACCAGTTTGACCATCTTTGGGTTCACGCAACGCTTGTAGTCCAGCTTTGGTGAAATTCACTGTCCTGAGAAGATATCGGGAGATACTCTCTAACCCTTGTTGCGTAGTATCCATTCTAGTCTATCCAGAATATCGCGTCATTCGATTTGACGACACTTCCGGAGAACGCTGGCAACTGAATTCACCGTGGTTATCTAATGGACTAACGGTCATGTCTTGTGTTGGGGGGTTATTGACCTCATACTGAAGACCCAAGGCCAGTCTATTGAAGGGCAGGGAGCTACCCTGAGGATCCCGTGAATCCTATTCTGGTGTCAAAATGAAGTTTTGTCTACTGTCAAGTGTTTCAACGTCTGGGGATCCAGATAAAGACGGACAGTGGTGGCTCTCTAGATGCTAGGATAGCACATTCTGTGGCTGATTTATTCCTACAGAAAAGGTAATTGGTCTCTCCCGCTGTACTGATCTATTTGAGTGTCTTGTGAGGTCTGTTAAATAGTGGCCAAGCCAGTTTAGTGATGAGCCTGCTGTGTCTTCCTTTTGCATATAAGCTGTAATTTAACTACCCTAAAAGGATGGGGGGGGGGGGGGGGCGCACTAGCGACACAGATTATTATCATCATCAGGTGGCGCACCAGAGCCATGACGCGTATTTCACCGCTGAGGAGGATAGAGAATTGTAAGCTATGAAGGGATATCAACCTGGTCGAGCTGTATCCTAACTTGAGTTGTGGAAGAGGGGTAGCCGATATCTTCATACCTATTAAGGTAAACTCGCCCTGACACATGTACATACACACGAGGCACACACATACAATGTTTGCTTTCTAACTTCTAGTTTGATTAATATATTACCTCTTTTGCTCAGAGAATAATAATATTATTATGCGTGTCTAATGAATATACTACCTGCTGTATAATGGGAACAGGATGTTCTGCACATGATTTTACACTTGGTTGGGCTGCCAAGAGAAGCCAAACCAATGGGGTTCAGTGCATATAAATTCCAAACTTTCCATATGCCCGAGGAGAGGAGGAGAAAAAGCGACAGACCCAAGAAGACACTCTTCTTTCTTTGTCTGTCTGTAATCAATATTTCAGGAAAGGTGTACCAGCGCAGCTGGAACGTAAACCAACACCATTGGCTAGTATAGGGGAAATATTTCTACCTGAAGTCTTGAACCTTATATCCTCTCTATCTCGAATGGTAATGGATTGTGTTTCCAGAGAGGCTATCCTTGCCAGGAGTGAGGTTAATCAGGGACATTGAAGTCCAGTACCTGCCTGTCTACACAGATCTAGTGGCGAGATGTCTGAAGTCAGACCTATGGAATTGGTCTGAGGGTGGAAACTGACCACATAGCTAGTATCAGTCGGAATCTGGTTGTGATGTATTAATAACAGGTGAAATGGATATGTACACCGGGCATCTTCTTCTTACTTGCAGGAACCTTCATTATCCTTATTATTATTACTGCGCTGGTGTCTGCTGACGTGTTTGAAGTGCCGTGGAGGAGAAGAGTCGCTTTCAGGAAGCTGATCTCAACTCCAGTCTGGTGGAAGAAGCGGTCTTGTACAAAGAACTTTATCTGCCTATACTCAGGTGAAGAGGAGTTCCAAGCAGCCTAAGGAGAGATCAGGTGAACAATATTCGATCACCGGTATCTACATCACTCACCTACTGATGACTGACAAATTACTGGTGGAATGATGATCTGCTCCTCCAGAATCCTCGCACAAATACTCAGTGTGGTTTCTGTTTGTCTTGAACTTGAACTTCGTTTGTTTTTTTGTGGAGTCTAAATCTTGATTAAAGACGCGGGTTCTACGTATCTGAAAAGTGTTCTCTTGTCCTCAGGTGGTGATCTGTTTGCCTATAGTGATAGGAAAATAAGTCAGCGTCCGGGCACCGTCCCGGGGTCAACAAGGTAATAGTAGACAGAAGTAAGAACCCAAAGGTCATGACAACCACTGAGATCCGGGCCAGTGTTGTCACGCGACAGCGACATCATCGTTGGTAACCTTCCTGAGATAAATGACATGCCACATGACAGTTTAACATCATCTGTCCAATGTATTGTTGATAATAGAGTATCATCTTCAACTGAACATGCTGTTGAAAATGTATTATCACCTGTAAGTGAATGTATGTTTGCCAATTCATTAGCGTCATCACATGAATGTATTGATATGAATGTAACACCACCATGTCATGTTGTTGATATTGTAAGTGCGGTAACTAGATCTGCTGCCAAAGTGCAAGATCAAATTGATCAGACTGAGGCTTTGGAAATGTTAAGCCCAGTGATATTACCTCCTAAAACCATGAGGGAGAATTTCATAACAGCCCAAAAGGCTGATCTATCTTTGCACAAGTATTTTAATCTTATAGGCCAAAAGCCAAGACTTACAAAGAATGCTAGATGGCATTTTGCACTGAAAGGTGGTATCCTTGCACGGTACTATACCAAAGGTACCAGCACCACAGAGCAAACGGTGGTACCAACCGAACACCGCAAACAAGCATTACATCTAGCACATGACATACCCTTTGCAGGGCATATGGCTTATTCGAAAACTAGATCGAGATGACTTAGTCAGTTCTACTGGCCCAAATTCTGCAGTGATACCAAGCAATATTGCAGAACTTGTGACATCTGCCAGAAGCTTGTTAAAAAGGGTAAACACCCGCAAGCTGAGCTACAAATAACAGATCTAGCAAGTAGACCTTTTGAAAAGATCTCTGTTGATATAGTAGGTCCTCTTAACCACGTAACATCAAGAGGGAATAAGTTCATAATAACGATAATTGACCTCTGCAGTAGATGGCCTCAGGCAATTCCACTTAAGAACATAACTGCCAAGGATGTTATGGAAGTTTTCTTCCATATTTTTTCTAGGGTAGGGCTTCCTGATACCATTCTCTCGGATCGTGGGAGTCAGTTCATAGCTGCAGCCACTCAAGCCTTTACCAGAATGTTAGGGGTAAAGCAATGCTTTAACAGCCCATACCACCCTCATTCGACAGGAATTGTAGAGAAGATGAATGGGGATCTGAAGCATATGTTATCAAAAGTTATCCAGGAACACCCTGAAGACTGGGATACTTATTTACCTGCCATACTATTTGCATATCGCGAAGTACCTCATTCCAGTACAGGTTTCTCACCATGTGAACTTGTATATGGCGCCAAACCATGCGGCCATTTATCTATGTACCATTCTATGTTAACTGAAAGTATAACTGGACATAAACTAGTATCATCGTATGAACATGTAACATCATTGCGTGAAAGGATAATGAAATCTTGTGTGTTAGCTAAAGAAGCACTGAAACAATCTGGCGCTATTTACAGACAGTATGCCAACAGAGGAAATAGGACAATAACACTGATACCTGGACAAGACGTATTACTTATTTTGCCAATGACAGACATCTCTTGACAGACTCATGGCAAGGACCGTTTAAAGTACTGAGACAAATCTCTCCTGTTGACTATGAGATAGCAGTGAAAGACAAACATAAAATATTTCACATCAACATGCTAAAACCGTACTACAACAGAGACGAAGACCAAGACGAGACAACAGCAAGCACAACGATAGTAGACCACACAGACGATGACGACACTGACGAAATACCGACCCCATCACTTGACACGGCAATCAACCTGCATGACATCAAAATAAATCCTAATCTGACTCAGACAGAGACCGACAGTTGCAGACAACTGATACAAGACGATAGCAGCAGTTCCTCCAACCATCCAAGACAAACAGACACAATCACATTATTTTGACATTGGTGTACATACAAAGACTATGATGGATCATGTAACAACATTAGAACAGACATTTGACCGTATCAGACAGCACGGACTGACAGTCAAACCATCGAAAGTTGACATTGCCTACCAAGAAATTTCGTTTTTGGATTATAAAATTTATAATGGCTTTGTCATGACGGACTATAACATCATGTCAGGGATTCTTATATTGTCGCTTCATACGACAAGGAATGTAAAAATGTCCTAGGTCTGTTAAACGATTACAGACAGTTTGTACCAACATTTTGCAATATTCACGGAGTGTTTCACTAACCTACTAACATAATTGTAAACAGCAAATGCCTAAGACCTGAATTTACAAAAGTGTTGTCTTATTTTTCTAGCAACCCAATTCTTAAATTACCACAATTTGCATATTATTTTCAGATTAACAACGGACACGAGCTCCGTAGCGATTGGGGCAGTACTTTTGAAACAGCACGACCAAATTCTCCACCCAGCGTACTCTGGGAGAAAATTATCCAGACAGAAAACAATCTGTTAAAAATCATCACCTACCTAAAAAACACCTACCAACCACAGGGTGGCAAGATGGTCACTGTTATTGCAAGATTTCAGTTTTGAAGTCAGGCATATCTCTGGCTCTCAAAATACGATTGATGATCTTCTATCCCGGTGTCCTTACGACACACCCAAAAGCCCAATGGTGCCTGAGCGCACACAGCATGAAACATCTGCAGAGTAATATAACGCTCAGCAACACGGCACATTATGAAATGTATTTCAGTAACGCTGTATTGAAAATGTGATAGGGACAACGTCCCAATGTAAATATACTGTATATATATATTTATAATTATAGTAATATGTGTGATGAATACTTGTGTTGTATGTGTTAGAAAGGTAACATTATTTTAATTATATATAAACATTGTAACGAACAGTGCTACATGATTTCAAGACTTACTTCACTTGAACTTTGCAAATATCCGTAGTACCTGCCATGCAGAGAGTTCTGACGTATTTTAACCAGTGCGAGAAAGACTGTGACATCTGGTTTCTACAGAACAACATTTATTCCATATCGTGAAAGAAAGAGTTAATTCAGCAGCGGTGCTTACGAACTGTATTCTCCGTTCCTTTGTGTAACATCCAGACGGAAGAACATTGTGTTATCTACAACTTAACACACCAGCTGTGTATTTCCGGTGTTTGTTAAATTTATTTGAAAAGTAGCAGACTATATTGTCATCCTCACAAAGAATTGACGATGTATATAAACTTTGTGAGCTTAAATTTAATATATACAAATTGTATGTAAGGATTTTGATAGATGTGATCTGAGAATCATAACTTGATTCACTTTTTCACAATAGTGACATTTAGTTCGCTATTGTCAATAAGCATCAAACTATGACGCTTAGAAATTGATTTTCTAATGTAATTTATTTTCTTTGACAGCATGTTGAAATTATCCCCCATTGATTTTGTATTGTTTCAAGGGAAACACTTGAAATTGGTAATAATGTGTAACATGTATAGAAGCCATTATCAAGTTGCCAGGTTGGTGACACATCATGATGACGTCTCCTGTGCATGGTATTAATTACCGAAGTTGTAGACCTTCATAAGACTTTCCAACCAAATGAGGTTGAGGTCAAATGTTGGAGTCACCTTATAGGAAGACGGCTCGCAGTCTGACATGTCGTGTTTGCAATTTTTCTTTATCTGTCGAGAGGTAGTTGCGTGTTCGCTGAATAGCTACCGGACTGGCTGTGTCATATTACAACTAAAGTAATAACCCATCGAGTGGATTGTACTTGATGACTGTTGCTTCTTAGCAGCATTGCAGAACGAGTGGATATAACTTACAATTATTTGCATATTTCAAATATAAACCAAAGTGTCAGGTCAGATGACGATTAATGGGTCGATTCTGACAGGTTTATTAAATAACACCCATATGTATATAGAGTACATGAAACGTTTCCCCTTTCATGAAAAGGAGAGCGGGAGAATGTCATAATGTCCCCATTAGTTCTACCGCGTCGTCGTTAACGACGCCTGGCGAATACGGCCAGGGGTCCACCTGTGAGCGACACTAACCACACTGTTGCCAGAATAGCCAGTCGGTATATGCGTGGATCATGCAGTCCACGCAGGGACGCAACTCCGACTAGCGAGACTCACAGTGGGTTAGCGGCCAGACGGCTTGGGAGTATTGGACGAGACAGACGGGAATGAATGATGCTCGTATACTTGGGTGTATGAACTCAATAGAGAGAACGCCTGTGAGAAGATAGAAGACGGTGCGCCTGTGAGTTGTGTATATTATATTGATATATCTGTTGAATGTATTATTGCATCGTCATTGTAATTGTACGATGCATATAATTGTTGTGATGAGCGAGTTGTGCAAGTCATTCTGTGACCGTGTTTTGTATCACTCTTGTCGGTGATTTACGAGCCTATGTTCTTGCCGAATGAAAGACGCTGACAATATATATATATATATATATATATATATATATATATATATATATATATATATATATATATATATATATATATATATTTGTGTGTGTGTGTGTGTGTGTGTGTGTGTGTGTATGTGTGTGCATGCGCGCGAGTTTGTGTGTGTGTGCGTGAGTGTGTGTGTGACAACTGGGTATGTTTTTACAACTGAACACATATAAACGTAGCTTTCGCCAGTAGAGTATGATCTAAGATTCCACAATCGTACACATATAATCATAGCGTGTACAGTATAGTATGATCTAGTTTCCACAATTGTACTTATATTATCATAGTTTTGACATAATTGTATGCTCTAAGTTTTCACAAGCGTACACATATAATCACAGCGTTTGCCAGTATAGTATGATCACACACATACACAGTTTTATCCAGTGCAGTGACAGATAAGAATCCACAAATAAAACAGAATCTAGACATTGCTTATAATGGATGCTCTGTGTATATCGTTCTGATATTCAATAAGCACGTGAGAGACAATTGCTAGCGGGAGGCAACATAACTAGCAAACCAGATTGGCAAAAACAAACAGTATTGATAGTAATATAACATGACGTGTAAATTATGAAATAAACGAACTAGACAAGAGCATGAATATTGAAAAAAAAAAAAAAAAACCAGACAATCTCAGCGCTGAGCAGATAATATCCAATGGAGTGACATGGCAAAGGAGCCACTCGAGAAAGGAAGGAACAAACGAACGAATTTTATTTTCAAAGAGTCACGAATCGGGAACGCAGGCCCGTGTTACATTCAGCCCTTCCAATCATGAATTTTCGTACATTAATTATCTATTTTCTATTCACACAGGGGAAAACAAAAAACAAGAGCGGATAGGGAGGATGGCAGGCAAGCAGGTGATGAGACGTATATTTTAGTTTATATTAATATAGATTTAGCAGAAAGTAAACACATCAACCTACCTAGTGATAACGGGGCACCTGTGGGAAATCGAACAAGAATATTAACTGCTGCAACATGCCATCCATTTCGTGAGAGGTGACCTAAGGAGACTTTCCGCCAAGTGTAGTATTAGGATCCTTATGAGAGGCAAAGAATAGTAGCACCTTGTGATATTAGGATCCTTATGAGAGGCAAAGAATAGTAGCAAGCTGTTATATTGGGATCCTTATGAGAGGCAAAGAATAGTAGCACCCTGTGATATTTGGATCCTTATGAGAGGCAAAGAAAAGTTACACCCTGAAACTGTCATATATGTCTCAAGAGGCGATGAAAGAGAGTGTGAAACTATCTTTCCTACTCCGTAAACAAACTTTTCCAGCAAAATCCAACCAATCTTGAATAAGTCTAAAAGACAAACAAAAAGGAATAAATAAGCAAATCGAGTTGATAGGAGGCTCTTTTAGAAGAGGATGACTCGATGCTGAGAATCCCGCACGAGTCTCGGTCACATATTGTCTTTCTTGTACTTGGGAAGGCAAACGCAATAGAGGAAGACCCGAAAAGAACATGGAAAATAAAAGAAGACATATACATGAATAATACTGGGAGGACATGATCGGAGCTACATGGGATAGATAAGGAAAGGGTGGGTTGGAACACACACACACACACACACACACGCGCTCGCGCGCGCACACACAGACACACACACACACACACACACACACACAAAACAACCCATTGCCGGGACCAGAGATGATGTTATACCTCGCCAAAGCCTGCGCTGGATTGTAGAAGCCTTGTGTTGCCCATGCAGCATGGTCCATCTCTCGGCCTGCCTAGTTTACTCCAGAAGAAAGGTAATAGGCACACTGAAAAACATAGCCACACCTGGAATTGAATATGGCAGTTTCTAACAAAGACAGAGAGAGCCTCGCTGAATGACCAAGTGTGAGTCAACCCACAACCAACTAGACACCCCATTTTCACTAGCGTCAAGGTAGCCTGCAAATTGATAGTTCTGTTTATTTGTCTTGGTATAGTCCTTGCTGTGTGTGGTTAGTGATCTGTCTGTCTACAGCAATCTGACTCTTAACTGCCAATCATTTCTGATACCGATGTTCCTCAATGCCATGATGTCAAAATGTCAAGCATCTTCTCTCTTTGTCTACCCCTGCTTTTCCTCCTTTCCAGCTTTCCAGTTATGAAGACACACTTTAGCTTTCCATTTCGTATAGCATGCCCAAATAATGTGGACTGTCTTCTCGTGAAGCGATGAACTAGTTCTCTTTATGAGTTAGCTTCTTCCAAGATATCTCCACTGCTCTTTCTATCTGATCTCGCTGTTCTCATCACTATTCTATAAATACGCATCTTCACAGCTTCCAAATAATGTATTTATGTATGTCGTCATTTTAAAGTGTATCGCTGCCTGCAGTTGAGGTGTCTAGCAGGAGTACATTCCGTTGTGAGCATCGCTATTAATGTTCTGTTGTTGTCTTGTATGCTCTATATACTCTATTTTTATTTCCCGTCTACTACGACATCTTATCAATCAATACACGTTGACTGATTTCTAATGGTGGTTCAATAACCTCACATGTTACTCTGCTTAGTTGTTTGTTGCCTGGTCTGAACTCCATTCCGGAACAAGCACGACTTGAAGCTTCCGATTGTCAGAAAAGGGACCCTGCTCTTCGACCCTCTTCGACCTCTTGGACCCTTCTTACCTCCTTGACACTCTGGGGGAAGGACGGGGGAGGGGCGTGTCCATCCTAATCAAGACTCCCAGCTGTCATACTCCTGACGTACTTTCGTACATCCAGCTTTGACACATGTAATTCGAGACGTTTAACCGTCTTTGACAATTATCTCACACGATCACTATGTGTGCCGGCCCACAAGCCATCAAACACTCGTGGAGGGGAACACTGTATACCCGTGCATCATGACCTGCCTGACTTATCACGGTACCAGTCGACCGCTAACAAGCCAACCATATTCCTGGTCTTTTGCCTCTATTGCCACCTTCTTAAAGTCTCAATGTCGCCACATCCACATGGTTGATTCACTTTAGACCACTAGACGATATTGCCGCCGTGTTCCATTCTTCGTATCCCGTTCACAGCTGAAAGAGCCGATCTCCTGCACTCACCCGGAGGAAGCCAGCTGTTTCTCTCGACTATTCAATGAAGGTCAGCATTGCCGAATTGATGAGGATTCTTGTTCTTAAACATCCGGTGTGCTGATGCTGAGGTAGGCTGTTCTACCCCTTCACCGGTCAGTTGGACTAAAATGTTGATTTCTAGTTCTTGACTTGGTGACGTGAATTACAAGTGCCTCTGAATTCGGTGTGTGTTCGTCTGATGGCGAGGGACACTGATAATATGGAAAGCTAATTCACAAGCAGAATTCAGTCCAGTGCTACTATATGTAACGTGTATGGATTACGCCTGAGTTTAAAGCGAACGTCGCAAAAAAAAAAAAAAAATGTCAAATAGCATTTCGCGTGTGTATCAAGCCACCATGTCACAAGCTATGCTGTGCATAACACTAGTAACATATTCATGAAAAACAGCATAATTATGATGATGTGAACCACATTTGTCGATTAACGTGCAATGTAATGTTTCGACAACGCAAGCAAAGGATAAAATTAACATTTCCAAAATCAAATAACGTTCGCTCTAAACCCGACGTTAAAGGCAATATGTATTGAGTTCGCATGCAGAATATATATCTTTTGTGAGCAGTGGAATGGTAGGTGTCTAGAAGTTAGCTTGCCGGCCCGGTGGTCAAGAGTTCGATCCGTATTGGAGCGGTTTGGATGGTTAAAAAACGATGACCAGGGCTTCCAGAATCATAGTGGGACCAGGAAATGTCTTAGGGAGTAAAGGCGGTCGGCGTGATACTGACCACATCACACAACTAGTGTTCATTGGTTTATACAAATATGAGTTTTACCACCGAACACCCAGTGCATCGTTAGGCATGTAAACAAGACATTAACTTTACTGAATTTATATATTTGTTTTCGTCCCGGTCTTCTAAGCTACACACTGCAAATATCTGCGAAGATTAAGGAACATGCTGGCAGCAAACAGAAGCCATAAGAATCAATAACCTCTGAGAAGCATTTCAGTATATAAGGAAGGGTGTCAGACAAGGAAGTGTACTGTAATGTTAAACATTCTTTGGACAGCAAACATGAGTAATCTCTATATGCTGGGGACCCCCCCCCCCCACCCGACCCCCCCCTCCCCCCCCCCCAAAAAAAAAATAAAAAAATAACTAAGACAACTTATCACAGGCATTAGTCAGAATGAGTCATATGTTTAGGCCACATTATTAGGAGACACAAACACAAACATGTTGTGACATACCTTTGAAGTCGGGTTGGTTTCGCCTGAAGGCAGAGGGACACCAGTAAAAGGGAAAGCTAACCCAAAAGCAAAATTCAGTCCATTACTACTATAAATAGTGTGTAAGGACTACGCTTGGGTTTAAAGCGAGCGAACGAAAAATAAAAGAAAGAAAATATTTTGGCATATGGAAAAAGTGCAAATTACGATTAAACGTCTCGAATTACACGTCTCGTTGCTGGATGTACGAACATACGACAGGAGTAAAACCCTGGGGTTCATTACCAGGGTGGGCACGCCTCCCTCCCTCAAGAGTTTCAAGGAGGTAAGAGGGCCCAACTATTCGCAGAGCAAAAGTCCCTTTCCTGACGATCAGAGGATTTCTATCGTGCTTGCTGCTGACTGATTTTCATTATACATAATGGTTTTACAAAAGAATGACAATACCTTGACCAGAAATAATTAATAATCTAGACATGCTGAAAAAAAAACGAAAAAAAAAAAAACAACTTATCAAAGTCGTTAGAGAGAGGCAGTCATACGTTTAGTCCACATAATGAAAAGACACACATTAAAATATATCGTGACAACTGGACATATTTGTGGAAAAAGAGACAGAGGAACACATCGAGTAAAAATTATTGGCAGTCTTACGTTATGGCACGGAAAGGTGTCAGTGTACGAACTGCTACTAGCCAAGGCACTTGATGATGATGAGGCCACACACTAATTACGTCAGGTGATGCAGATGTCGATACTCTTACTACTTGTTTACGTGCTGCCATGTAGCATATCATCTAAGGAGACAAACTTGGGAGTGTGAACCTTTACTTGATCGATGGTGTTTCATCCTCTGTCCAGCGGTGTAAAACACCGACCTTTCTTGTTTTATATGAATAACTGTATCAAACGCCAAGCTCAGTGATCTCTCAACATCTGCTGATTGTGGCCATACAGTTAACAAAGAAAAGGCGTTTCGAGTATTGTTTTCGACAAGCAATAAACGATTGGTCAAATATCCCATGGCGTTGGCAATTAGGGGGTTCCAACCAATTTTTGTGCAGACAGAAAGCATTGGTTTAAAATGTGCGAATACCGTCAGGATGAACTAATGCTCCATATTCAAACAACATAAGATACTTTGTGTTTTACGTATTGCAGCCAAATAGTAATTCATTTATTCACTTCATATGATACATAATTCTGCAGTATGCACCTTACAAGATACAGCGAAATATGTCAGGCAATAAATTGTTCAACCATTTGTTTGTAACTTCTGTATTTAAATTCGCTAAGGGTAGGTCAGCATGGCCGAATGGTAAGAACGCGTGTTCTTAAACATCTGGTGTACTGATGCCGAGGTAAGGGGTTCAACCCCTACACCGGAGAGTTGGACTAAAATGTTGACCTATCGTCCTTGACGTAGGAACGTAAATTACAAGTATCTCTGAAGTCGGGGTGGGTTTGCCTGATGGCGACGACATTGTTAAAAGGGACAGCTAATCCAGTTGAAAAATACATTTAGTCCAGCTTTAGTTAACGAAAATTCGCTAAGGGAATATGCATTGTTTTGAATTGTTTTTTTTCCTCAACTGCCCATCTTTGCTAAGATACAATACGATCCAGTTTCAGGTCATCTGTCCAGGAGTGCATGTTCGCTTTTATTTCCATATCTGCCAAGAGATGTCTATACATCTGTATGTCCTGTTTTTACTTACGTATTCACCGATGTGGAAGTACCGTACTGCCCTGGTTATATTTCCTTATCGGCCAGATTTGGGAGCTTCATTACTTTGTCCTGTTTTTATTGCCTCTTGTTGGCCAACAAGCAAGCACGAGATGTCACTTTCGAAGATGCGTCGTTGTATACACCTGATTCATTTGCATTCCTGAGTGTATACTTCTGTTTATGGATTTGGTGGGGACATGCCGTTACCACTACTACTGAGTAACAGACACACAGATAGTCACAGAGACACTTCGGTTTGAAGATCGGACTTGGTGAGGACATGCGTTACTACTACTGAGTAACAGACACACAGACAGTCACAGAGACACTTCGGTTTGAAGATCAGACTTAGTGAGGAAATGCGTTACTACTACTGAGTGACAGACACACAGACAGTCACATAGACACTTCGGTTTGAAGATCGGAGTTAGTGAGGAAATGCGTTACCACTACTTCTGAGTGACAGACACACAGACAGTCACAGAGACACTTCTGTTTGAAGATCGAACTTGGTGAGGAAATGCGTTACCACTACTTCTGAGTGACAGACACACAGACAGTCACAGAGACACTTCGGTTTGAAGATCGAACTTGGTGAGGAAATGCGTTACCACTACTTCTGAGTGACAGACACACAGACAGTCACAGAGACACTTCGGTTTTAAGATCGGATTCGGTAGCGATTTAGGACAACACTACTACTGAAAGACGGACAGATACAAGGACAGAGAGCCCCGCAGAGAGGCAGAGACAGAAAAACAGATACACATAAACAGGCATACAGGGCAACGACCGTGCTCTCAGCCGACCTAATGACCGATCTACAGATAGTCTAACTGTCCGTGGACAGACACTCACACAGATAATTGGTCTCGTATTTTCTATAATGAGCCTTATTAACGGAGAGACAAACTTCCTTCTTGATTTCACATTGCATTTATCACCATCACCAAGAAATACAACAGGCTGCTATATTCACCCCTTCCAGGACATCCCATCTGGTCGTGTTCAAACTACACGGGGAATCGATACTTCACGTTGATAGAAACGATTAATTTAGTAAACCCAAGAGCAACACTTCAAAATTTCCACATATCTGGAAATTACAAACGTGGTCTGCACAGACAGAAGCATCACTATCTCATCTTTTCGAAAATCCCAAACGGCCACCAATCTGTTAAGGACTACACAACTGATTGGTGAATACCATCTATGGTATCTCGATTGGTTGATTGATTAACAAATTGTGTTACTTATTTGTTTAGCACTTCTGGTGTCTATTAGGTGGGGTTTGGGGACTTTAACGTCTGGAAATCACTAAGCCGTTATGTGTGGATTTAGAGACTGAGCGTAGAGTGGCTTATAAATACGACTGTGTAGGAAACATGATGTGAATTTGGTTATTTAATTTTGTGTGTGTGCGTGCGTGCGTGCGTGCGTGCACGCGTGCTCAGGCGCAAAAAGTTTATAACACGCAGAATGTATATTTCCGTCTGATTTTGGAGTAGTGGAATGGACGTCTGGTCATTTCTGATCAAGCCCAAAACACAAATTAGTATCCATCAGCACACTGAGCAACGGCTCGACAGCTGGAAATCAATTTAAGGAGACTGATTAGGACACAGACTAGCCTAAATTTCAAAACTGGACAACATACTGACAAAGTAGTATTTGTAACATGTGTGGTTCCGATATAGACACACTTAGAACCCCATTGCATCTACATGTACTTCTTGTCTAATCAATGGGGTAGTTAGTGGAAGTTTTCCTAGTGTACAATGAAAATCATACTCTACAAACAAACCGAAACCCACTCGGAAATCCTACATTGGAGCATAGAACCTCAGCCAACTCACGTCAAGTACTACCTAGTCTATCCCTTGAAGCCCCATCCTACGGTCTCCCAATATTACTAACATCTGCCTTTACATCTCTTCTCCGTGTGTTTTAGGTCTCCCACTATTTCATGTGTCTTGTGGGTTCCAGAGCAAGGGCTTCTGAGTATTCATCTTTAAACACACGTCACGATTAGGGTGTGTGCACGGGTGAATTATTCTTGACCGTACGCTCAATGTAACTTTCTAATCGAGCCTGGTGCTTCGAATCTGACAGTGGCTAAAGCTTAAGGTTCGTGCCGGAATACTGATCAAGCGTTGCCAGTAGTGGGTTGTGCTCAATCTTTAAACCTCAAATCCCAAAACAACCAAATAAAGCAATGTAAATGGTTAATATAGTTTATGTTTATATGTGAGAATGTTAGTTGTATGCCCTTTACATCAGCTGCAGTTAACTTCATTTCTTCGCTGTTTCTGATTTACTAGACAATTTTAAGTTCAGTAGTTTGCTAATGCTTTCACAGCGATCAAATCAATGTGAAAATAAAAGCAAAGCAGTTTGCTTCCAAATCCCCTGCGGCTGATTTCAAACTCTGTAATCGCGATTGCGACACTGTACTTACTATTTCTAGGATGTTTGTATGTCTCTTGATGTATTTTTCTTCATCACTACTTATCTCTTCCTTTATTATATTAGCTTTCTGTTATGAAATATTTCTTCCGTTTTTATAACTGTCAACCTGTCTGGCGAATTGAGCCTATTTATTTCTGTAGCTTTCTTGCTGTAAATTACGATTCTCTGTAGATGGGTTTATTTAAGAATCAACACAATCTTCAATTGTATCATCACAGTGATTGAAACATTATGTACATTGACCCCCCCCCCCCCGTATACTTACATATACGTATAAAAATGTATGTTTTATAGAAGCCAACAGCTTTCCTTTTGCGTTTTGTTAATCAATTTATTTTTTGTCAATAGATCCGCTATGATAAAAATAATGAGTTTTTTTTTTGGTATAAGGCGAATTGTGGTATCTTAGTGATTAGCTAGCATCCTTGTCTGCAGGCCTGGAAATCATATATTCTAGTCCCCATAGAAGTGGGCTCCCAAGGCGACCCTGCCTATACTGGGCGCCAGGAAATGTTATGGGAAGTAAAGGCGGTAGACGTGTACAAACATACAAGCATACAAACATGTATCAATAATTACTAAGAAAGCACTTTACAGCACAATCTTTCTACCAAATCTATGTTACCTTTGCCAAACCTGGACAATGACAGAAAAAAGAGAAAAGAAAAATCACAACAACAGAAATGAGGTTCCTGAGAATAATACTCAACGTATCAAGAAGAGATAAGATCAGAAATGAAGAAATTAGGGCTAAAGTGGGGGTTAAAGCAGCATTAGATTTTATTAGAAAACAGCAAGTCAAATGGTTTGGCCATGCAAGTAGGTTACCAGTCAACAGCATACCGCAACGAGCAATGATGCACAGACCAGATGGAAACAGAGGAAGAGGCCGACCACGTAAACGTTGGAAGGAAGGAATAGCAGAGTCCATGGGAATATCGATATATGAAGCTCATAATCGGGCACTCTCACGATGTTTAGGCTTCACCTCGACCGCGAGGTACAAGAGGAACATGATGAGATGAGATGTGATGAGATGAGATTAAGTATGTATCCTATGCTATATTTTCAATATCTAGACTAGATTATTAAATAACATTAATGGAGTTCAATGGGATAACACACTTTGTTTTATTTTATGTTAAACAGAACAAAACAAACAGACAATTCCTGTAGCAGGAACTTGATGTGCGTAAGTAAAGTGGTAGGACCATCAATTTTTAGGTCTGATTGCACGGAGTAACAGGTGGTCAGTCTTCACCTCCCGTAGCGAACGACAAAAGCTGATATCGAATACTTGTCCGACCACTGTCAGCTCAGCGTCTTAACAGTTATTAACAATAGGGCATTGTATGATTATACACTATATAAAGTCGGGAAGCCAAGATTAGACAGTGATCTGCCTCGTTATATGAGTCATTACTGTGTATCTGTTTCATTGTTCCAACTACATAAAATGCTAATGATTTAAATCCTTTCAATCAATGAAATTCCCGTTCCACGCTGAAGGTGTTTGAGCAGACTGGTGCATAACACAATTCATTCTTCAGTAGCTTGTCCTTTGCAGAACCTCGCTCCCATAACAACCTTCCGTAAAACCTCTCTATCATAAGCAAGATGTCCCGCGTCCGATACACCCATCTGGAGATCATCCGCAACATCCTGTACCCATCTTCTCTTTGGCCTTCCTCTTCTTCTCTTCCCAGTCATATACCCCTCCAGTATTGTTCTCTCCAAGCTTTTGTGACGTTTCAAGTAACCAAAATATTTCAGTTTCTCTTTGTAGGTTATGGTTAAGGCACGTACACATCAATATAAATCGTCATACACAATATCGACTTCAATTATGAGAACTGAGATAGAGGTAGTCACTTTAGTCAGCATATGACAAAATAAGTCGCAAGAAATAAAGTCAGATACTAAATCTCACTCCTTGTTTTGGAAAGCTAAAAAACAGCTGGCAATGGACATATTATATACAAAACATGATTTGCTCTCTTAGGCTATTATACTGGACTCTATATCAACAGAAATGACGAAAGTGAATAATGATGCAATTGAATGTTTAAAACTATGAAAACGATAAGGACTTAATAAACAGTAGCAATTAAATAATTAAGACATTTAAAAAAAAAAAAACTTTTGATGATCACTTGATAGCCGCGATAGTGCAGAAGTTATACTCTTCACTACTGGCCAAGTGGTTATAGGTTCGACTACGCAACGAAACGAATCTTTAAAATAGACCCGGGTTCCCACGTCGAACCAGTGTAAAATGGTTTCTAGGAAGTGTTTTCGGAAGTAAAGGCAGTCCGGCGGGACCGTGACTATATCACCCCGCCAGTACCGATGTTTCTATCAAATGTAATGCCAGCACCATATGTCTATTACACCTTTTGACGTGTGAAGGGAATATTTTTCTTTGCTTTAATTTTCGATTATCACTTAGCAGTGGGGGTAACAACATGTCTTAGATTAATGATAACCTGTTACGAAGGGAGGGGCTAGGGTGGAGGATACATGAATGGTTTGATGATAAGAAACATTGTTGTTGTCGCATTTATTGGTTGTGAAAAACATAATAGAAACTTCTACAATTTAAGGCAAACTCCGGCTTGATAAAATGTAAGCATACAACTGTACAATAATTATACACAACTGTACCTGCAAAACCTAGACACAACACGACAAAAGCAGCAACCAAAATTCGAAACACATTATACTTCTTCTTCTTCAGCGGTCCGAGCCATTGAGGTTCTTTGCTACAGATACAATCCGTCTCCATTCGTCTCTCTGGTTGATCTTCTCTTGCCAGTCGTTGATTCCAAGTGCTTGTAGGTCTGTATATATATTATCTCTCCACCGTCTTCTTGGTCTACCTCGGGGTCTGCGGTCATTTATTTCCTGAGTGTAAGAGAGTTTTGTTTCCCTATTATCTCCCATTCTTTCTATATGCCCCAGCCATTGTAGTCTATTAGCCTTCATGATACCA
>JACEFZ010005137.1:37500-48271 GCA_014155875.1 Cepaea nemoralis
ATGTTGATTCCTAGGCTAGATTACACTCATCAGCACGCCACGACTTTCTGAGCGACCGACTCCATACTCTCATAAGTCACTGGCGCGACTCGAACCACTTCTAATTCTAGTGCGCTCACGTCAACCACGAGAGTATTCGGGGTTAACGGAGAAAGCTGATAACCCTAGGCCAGGGAGCCGGTACACACACACACACACACACACACACCACACACACACACACACCACACACAAACACACAGACACACACTCATATATATATATATATATATTCACAGTGATACGTTCTAACGTATAGACACTCGCACTGCTCGTACGCTTTTGCATTGTTCTAGACCAGACTAAGGTGGAGTCCGGTCAATCGTGAGTTCCAGTCATCTATGTATGTATTCATCTACTAGAGAGGAGAAACCCTCAAGAGAGACATTGCTGACTTTTATAGAATGCTCACCGCGAGTCTCTATTATAGTCAGGCCATGAAGAGTCCATGTATTAGGCATTAACAATTTAGTGCTTGTAGCCAGACTATGTTTTCAGCTATTATCAAGATTCATCAGGGGATACCTCATGGTCAAGGGTCTCCCATTCAGACTGTGTAGGCAAAGCAGTTATAGAGACAGTAGTAATTAACTTTACTCAAGAGTGTTGTGGTGCTGGCACTCCAGTCCAGTCTTTATGGTTCAGATGCCTAATCGCATTTTATGATCATCTGGCGCTTGCGGCAGGGAAGTCCACAAGTTTCCAGTCAGCATTGCTGGAAGAGAGCCGGGTGAGTCTAATAGGACCGACTCGACGGAAACACACCGCAAATCTTCTGCTACGCCCAGTGATGACCAAGAATCATCTCTGACTACATCTCTAACCTTTACTCTATATTGTAAATAGATCATTTCCTATCAGGACGTTCCTTTCCGACCTGTGTCTATAGTGTAAATTAAATGGATTAATTGTTGACATGTCTTCTATAGTTATTAGGTGTGATCTTGGACGAGTCCTAAGAAGTAATTCTTACTAGGTAGAGGGCAGATAGTAGAGGTATAGAATCTGGGAGGGGCTTGTAGACCAATAACACTGGTCACCTTGCAGAGGGGGTCAGTAATAGTAGTATAAGTGTATCTACCTGTCCAGCCCCTGGGGTTAGTATACACGTGAGTGAGTGGGATACCTCGGGGCTTGTGTTCATTCACAACAACCGAGGCCATCCGTTTACACTTATGGAGATGGTTGGTGTACTGAGCAGCACAGAGAGGCGCTGTGGAAGTAATGAACATGCATAAAGAACTGGAGTAGAGAAGAGGACTGTACACTGTAATTAAATTAGAACAATCCAACGACCAACAAGACAAGGGTTGACCCAGGGTATAACAGTAGATAGGGAAAGATGATGTATCATGAGATGGCTGAATAGGTAGCAGTGACCACAATGTAATGAGAATTACTGCGCCTGATATCCTGATGTATTTCAAGTGTAGATGTGACCAGAGTTAGTGAAAAGGTAAAGGGTGCCTGGTGATGTGGGACACCTACACTATGTTATATTGTGTTTGAACTCAAGTGGCCCATTATGGTACCATAACGCCAACCTATAGTGATTGTTGGCGTACGTAGGCGTAGAGAACAACTGGAAGTGATAGATATGTGGTGCTTGAGAACAATTTAATGTATTTGTGTTTTATAGCAGTGCGTTGATTCTGGATATGGTGCATCAGAACAGTTATCACACTGCAATTGAGATGCAATGATGGTGATTGTGATGACTGTGATGATAGCTAAGATGATAGTGATTTTGGCGACGATTATGATAAGTGTGATGACCATGATGAGGGTGATCCCATGATAATGTTGATGATCCGCCAGGGGCTGAAATGGCCTGTGGTAATCAAGGTGGATAGATGTGGACTATATTGTAATTTTAATCACAATCAGGGGTATGGTGTGAGACCGAGGATATGTGGTGATCTTGTAGCAAACATAGGATGCTGTAGAATATGTGTGCTCCGTCGTTTATATTTTATGTGGAGCATATCCTATAACCAATCTATATCATTGTTGTCAACTTGAAGCATCGTGTGGTTGTTTTGAAATTACACAGTCCATGCCTATGTTTGTGCCACAAGGACATTGTTTGCATACATCATTGCTGTAGTGATTATCCTGTGAAGTCCCTGTGTTGATGCAGTTGAATATTAGATGGTGGCAGAGTCTATAATGTTGTGCATTTTTTTGTTGTTTATTTGCATCTATGAGTTAGAGTGCTTGTATCAGGAGTCTATCTGGGTTCTTAGTTAGGGCTATAAATATGGGTTTCTGATTTATTCTAAAGTATCTTTCTTTTGAAAGGGATTATTTATTTATTTATTTTATTTATTTTTTTTTTTTGGGGGGGGGGGGGGGGGGCAATAAAATTGATATCAGTATGTTGCTTGTTTTGTTATTTGGGTTGAATAATCGCTGTGGTTGGAATTGCCTGTGTTGTAATTCGTTGCCTGGGATCAAGAAGTAAAATATTTTTATTCTCTGTCAGCCCGAACCTGGGAACAATCTTCTTGTTACCCTATCTCTTTCTTGATCAGCGAGAGGAATGTATGAGGTGCTTAAACTATTTTCTCATTTTATTCTTCTCACTTAGCTGTGGCCCGAACGCAGTCGACGTTGCGCTTCTTCCTCTCTGTAGCATCTAAGTATAGAGAAACCATGTCTCCTCCTTCTACATCATTCCCTTCGTTCTCTCTCTCTCTCTCTCTCTCTCTCTCTCTCTCTCTCTCTCTCTCTCTCTCTCACACACACACACACACACACACACCGCACACACACACACACACACACATATATATATATGCCGTCTTTTTTTTACATTGCGCTTAAAAAGACGTAATAACTACCGACCATGGCGGTGGCAAATGTGATTGAAGAGACCAGTTCGCGAAGTAAATGGTCGACCACAATGGATGCATGTAAGCGCATTGTTATTTCCATCAACACGAACCATTTGAAAGGCGTGGGTAGGTGAACAGGGGGGAGGGGGGACGGGTGAACAGTTCGGACAGACGGACGGACCGACGGAGGAAGGGAGGGACGGGCGGACGGACGGACGGACGGACGGACGGACAGACAGACAGACAGACAGACAGACAGACAGACAGACAGACAGACAGATAGATAGATAGATAGATAAATAGATTTGATTTGATTTAATTTAATTTGATTTATTTGATTTAACTTTATTCTCCAAGGGTCACAAATTGGGCACGCAGGCTCGTCTTACATTCGGCCCTTTAAATTACTCATCTTTCGTTCATCAATAGGGCATTATACATTCACATAGGGAAACAAAAACATTGTAAAATGAATGTTGTAAACATAAACAATGCATGTTACCATGTTATGAGACACATTCGCCCACCCACCCACACAGTCCCCACACATTACACATCCCCCACTCACACACACATCCCCCAACAACCCACACACACACACACACACACACACACACACACACACACTCACCAACACCCCAGGCAGTCATACATACCCCCACCCACTCACCCATCTGTCACCCACCCACTCATCCCCCACATAAAAATCCCGTATATAAACATCCACACACATCTCAGACGCACATTTAGACAGACAGACAGACAGACAGACAGACAGACAGACAGACAGACAGACAGACAGACAGACAGACAGACCAACAGACCGACCGACCGACAGAAAGACAGACAGAAAGACAGAAAGACAGATAGACAGACAGACAGACAGACAGACAGACAGACAGACAGATAAATAGATAGATAGACAGACAGACAGACAGACAGACAGACAGACAGACAGACAGACAGAAGATAGATAGATAGATAGATAGATAGATAGATAGATAGATAGATAGATAGATAGATAGATAGATAGTTCGAACGAACGAACAGACTTTATTTTCAAAGGGTAACAAATTGGGCACGCAGGCCCGTCTTACATTCGGCCCTTCCAATCACGCATCTTTCTTTCATCAACAGTGCATAGGAAAAAAAAACATTGTCACATGAATTTTGTAAACATAAACAATGCATATTACTATGTTATGAGACACATCCACCACCCACCCACACATCCCCCATTCACTCCAACTCCCCCACCCAACCACACACAATACATTCCCCCACCCATCTACCACATCCCTATACCTACACATCTCCCCACCCACACACACCTCTCACCCACCACACATCCCATCCACCCACACCCAAAGCACACATACATTCAATAACCCCACCTACACACATCTCCCCACTCACTAACATATCCTCTACCCGTCCCATTTCCCACCAAAAATCACTCACCCAATATCCTCCTCCACCCACACACCTCCAACCACCCAACCAAACACACATTCCTCAGCCACACACACATCTCCCCGTCAACTCACATATTCCGCACCTACCCACACACAAATTCCGCACTCACCCACATAATCTCCCATCTCCCTTAGCCCACTCATAGATCCCGAGCCCACACCTACAAACATCCCCCACCATCTCCTAACCTGCACACACTCACCCACCCACATATCCTCTACCCACCCACACATCCTCTACCCACCCATCCCCAACCAAACATCCCTTAACCACACACCCTTACTCATATACAATCACCCACCCACACATCCTCTACTCAACCACACATCTTCCACCCAACCACACATAGATAGGTAGGTAGGTAGGTAGCTAGCTAGCTAGACAGACAGACAGACAGACAGACAGAAAGACAGACAGATAAATAGACAGACAGACAGATAGACAGACAGATAAATAGATAGATAGACAGACAGACAGACAGACAGACAGACAGAAGATAGATAGATAGATAGATAGATAGATAGATAGATAGATAGATAGATAGATAGATAGATAGATAGATAGATAGATAGATAGATAGATAGATAGATAGATAGATAGATAGATAGATAGATAGAACGAACAGACTTTATTTTCAAAGGGTAACAAATTGGGCACGCAGGCCCGTTTTACATTCGGCCCTTCCAATCACTCATCTTTCTTTCATCAACAGTGCATAGGAAAAAAAACATTGTCACATGAATTTTGTAAACATAAACAATGCATATTACTATGTTATGAGACACATCCACCACCCACCCACACATCCCCCATTCACTCCAACTCCCCCACACAACCACACACACATACATTCCCCCACCCATCTACCACATCCCTACACCTACACATCTCCCCACCCACACACACCTCTCACCCACCACACATCCCATCCACCCACACCCCAAGCACACATACATTCAATAACCCCACCTACACACATCTCCCCACTCACTCACATATCCTCTACCCGTCCCATTTCCCACCAAAAATCACTCACCCAATATCCTCCTCCACCCACACACCTCCAACCACCCAACCAAACACACATTCCTCAGCCACACACACATCTCCCCGTCAACTCACATATTCCGCACCTACCCACACACAAATTCCGCACTCACCCACATAATCTCCCATCTCCCTTAGCCCACTCATAGATCCCGAGCCCACACCTACAAACATCCCCCACCATCTCCTAACCTGCACACACTCACCCACCCACATATCCTCTACCCACCCACACATCCTCTACCCACCCATCCCCCAACCAAACATCCCTTAACCACACACCCTTACTCATATACAATCACCCACCCACACATCCTCTACTCAACCACACATCCTCCACCCAACCACACATAGATAGGTAGGTAGGTAGGTAGGTAGCTAGCTAGCTAGACAGACAGACAGACAGACAGACAGACAGACAGACAGACAGACAGACAGACAGACAGACAGACAGACAGATAGATAGATAGATAGATAGATAGATAGATAGATAGATAGATAGATAGATAGATAGATAGATAGATAGATAGATAGATAGATAGATAGATAGATAGATAGATAGATAGATAGATAGATAGATAGATAGATAGATAGATAGATAGATAGATAGATAGATAGATAGATAGATAGATAGATAGATAGATAGATAGATAGATAGATAGATAGATAGATAGATAGATAGATAGATAGATAGATAGATAGATAGATAGATTAGATAGATAGATAGATAGATAGATAGATAGATAGATAGATAGATAGATAGATAGATAGATAGATAGATAGATAGATAGATAGATAGATAGATAGATAGATAGATAGATAGATAGATAGATAGATAGATAGATAGATAGATAGATAGATAGATAGATAGATAGATAGATAGATAGATGCATTAAATTTTAAAAATCTCAAAGCTAAATGCACGGATTCAATTTCGAGAAAAAAGGTTGAAAGATATAATGATATATGCGTCACAGCGTCAAATTGTTGTTTAATTGCATGTCCCTGTAATTTAATGTTTATTCAAGTTTGGGCAGCAGGAAATGTTTTGCAACAAAATACGATATGAGCATCGTCTGGCAGATATGCATAATGCCACTATATTTGAAACCATTAAACATAACTTTGAATCTGTTTCTATCAACGTAATATTACATATAATCTAAATTGTTCCAGAGGTGAACGCGCCAACACCTGTCCTTGTTGACTGTGTATAAGATAATATTTGTTGAAATGTAGTAACCCAAACAAAGAAATATGTTAGAAAATACTCTTTTTCCAAATTTTTCTATCATTGTTTGCCCACGTGTTCGGCCTATTTATCTCTTGGTCGAAGATTTTTCGGTTAATTAACTTGTGAAAATATTGTTTCGAAGCTGTAATATAAGCTTAGTTACTGCAGCAGATATTATTTACATTCCAAAAATATTTGATTATTAGTACCTGTTTTAGCCATGGTCTCGGAAATCTATGTTGTATAGTTATACATTTATTTAAAGCTTTTATAATCAATAGTTTCTCATATGCGCAGCAACTGCATATGTTTAATCGGGCGATAATGCATACGAGTAGTCAATACGTTTTTTTTTTCCATTTTAGATGAATCTTTCGGAGGATATATTATATGCGGGGGCTTCAAAATAAAAACTTTTCTGGTGTTTTTCTTTTAAAAAAAAATTGGGGTGAATATTTTCTTAAAATGTATAATGTTTCGATTCAGTCACCACTGCGTTTAATACAAGTCCTCCAGCACCGATAAAGTGGATTCATGAGAAAAGTCTGTCACAGAAGTCACGCCGTATTAAAACTTCCTACTCCACTCATTCACATGCTGGACTGACAGACCTTCATTCGCTGATGAATTTATATAGGTTCCACCCCTTCACTGATAAAAGCAAAACAAAAACAAAACGGATATTATAACGCTGCTCCTCTTTGGTGCATGTCAAAAGTATGGCGGTCATCTTTAAACTGTTCTAATGACGTCGCCGTGTTCGTCTGCACAGTGATGTCACCCCGTGCTTAATTTCTCTTGACATCCTTCACAACAAATATTGACAGGTTACAAGACAATGGCATGGTTATAGTCATTTCTATCACACATTTAAGGTTTTCATTTGAAATCCTCTCTCAAATGTAATAGCTGTGTAATGTTTAATAGGATTGAGCTAACCCTGGGCTCTAGCACAATTACCTCTTTCTTATAGTTCTTACCGTGTTGACATTAGTCATCAGGTGTGTCCACAGCCTTCGTCTCGCTTATCGCCCAATCATTTCTGATACAGATGTGCCAGCATATCACGATGGTTAACTGCCCAGCATCTTCTTCCTTGTTCGTCAACTGTCTTCTCTTCACCTCCATTTTTCCCGTTGTCACTACGTACTCCATATTTCCTCTTCTCATGATGCGCACAAATTATGTGGTGATTTAACGTCAAGACATCTCCATTACGGTTTTTATCTGTCCTTAATGTTCGCATCATTAGCCTATAAATACCGCATCTCTGCAGCCACATAATTCCTCACTAACTTTCTGATTGTCCATAATTCACCCCCGTACTTCAGAACTGACTCTATATAACTCAAAAAACTCAATTTCTCACGTTGAGTGATATTAATATATTGCATAGGTGTTTCTTCATCTTGTGATGTGCTACTTTTTTTGGCTTCTTTAATACAGCTCCCGTGTGCTATTATCAAAATACCCAAATGCTAAAAGAAATTGGTTTCAGACTAGCTCCATTTACTTTCTTGTTGCATTTTTAAAGACATATTTCATTTGTAATTTTCACCAGTAAAATTCATGTACCTCTTTCAGGCTGGAAATATGACGCAACTTTCCCAATGGGGGAAAATAATGATAACAACAAAATCAGAGGTATAGTATTGCAGACATCTAGTATTCACAGTTTGTTACATGAAACCAAGTATTGTGGCAGATTCTTGAGCATAAATCTGACTAAAAATAAAGATTACAAACACACATGACACATTGCTGGATACACATGAAGAATAGCCTATTATACTATTATACACTGTGCACTGCTTTCAGACAGAGAGAGAGAGAGAGAGAGAGAGAGAGAGAGAGAGAGAGAGAGAGAGAGAGAGAGAGAGAGAGAGAGAGAGAGAATATAATAGAGAGAGAAAGAGCAAGAGAAACAGAAAGAGACGGATAATTCGATCAACCAAATGACTAAGACTATGCGTAACTGCTCCATATATACAACACTCTTGACTGATGCTGTATATCTTATACCATGGTCTCATGGCAAAACAAGTCAGCTGCAGATCTCGGGAATGAAAAATCTAATAACAGTTATGCGGGTAGCGAGAGAGGAGGATATTTACAACGAGACAAAATTAAAAATGTAGACATCAAACGCTTGCATCCCCAAGTCGAGTACTCTTTGTAGAGATGATTTGGACAGCCCCATTGTTATTGTAGGGTGTCAGGACCTCTTGTTTTGTCAACTACAACACTTACTGGAATATCTCAAAGACAATGAAAGCTAGGTGATCCAAACTGTGCTAGAGATATCATAATGCTGTGGGTTGTCCTTTCAGAACGTCACCCCATACCCCCACCCCCCCCCCCCCATCCCCCCCCCCCCCAAAAAAAAACAGTCCTACCAAATATGTCAGTTGTAAGCCAGGTGTCCTAAGTCTGTTGCTGTCATGTGTAAATTATCTATCACATATTAAACATGCATAAGTGGTTGTCTTCCACTCCTCCTCTTTGCCTCCCCCATAGTTATCCTTTGCAGACACACATGTCGGTATACATGTCCTCAATTGTATTTGTTTTAATACACTACAATATTTGAGGTCTTGATGAATAGATCTGTTCCTTCTCATTTCGTTCAATGCAATTTTAATACTCCTAGTAATATACTTATATATAAAAGAGCCTGTGCGTTTTTCAGCATATTTATTGAATACGACTACACTAGGCTCTTAGAAATTGCATAACATACAAAATAGTTTTAACCTACAATTAAATCAATAAAGAAACACATTATCAAATGTCTACGTTTATCACATGATGTATGTAAGAAGCCTGAAAAGACAAACGATAGATGTTCCCTTTGATTGGCCAGTCTCTTACGTCCAAATTATTTGACCGAAGTTATTGGCTAATTCAAGTTGATCTCGCGTGACCACAGCCACTCGGTCCCAAGACAATACAGGAAGAAGCTTATTGTTTTGGGCGATCCAGCCGGGTTTAGAAATTGCTAGTCCCGGTGAATTAATTTTACGTCCTAATGTAGAGGGAAATAATTCTCCTTGCCAGCAGGGTGTCAGCGAATCCAAATCCCCTTGTGATTAACACATGATTGCCTACTTGTGGAAAATATGATTGAAGAGATGGTATATTAGGAAGTTATATTACATACAGAAGCAGATCACTTTATGACGTTGGAGAAAGACGTCACAGTAGCGAAGGTTATGGGTTCAATGCCTGGCTCCATCCTGCAGTTCACAAGTGGGATTTTCTCGTAGGCTCCTAGGGATCCTGGGTGGATTTAGCGTGATCGTGCTTTATGCGACGATTTTGGCGCGACTCGCTGTGGAAATAGACCTAGCCAAATGGGATAAAACCCGGTGTGATGAAGACGACCCTTTCGTCTTTAAACCATTTAAACTGTGTGAATAGCACATGGTTTTTGACTTGTTGAAAATACGATTGAAAAGATGGTATATTCAAACGTTATTATACATATAGAAGCAGATAACTGTGTGATTATCACATGGTTGCAGACTTGTGGAAAATATGATTGAAGAGATGGTATATAAAACGTTATAATACATATAGAAGCAGATAAATTGTTGATTACACATGGTTGCAGACTTGTGGAAAATATGATTGGAGAGATGGGTTATAAAGTTATATTAACATATTTATACCATTATTAAATTCGGTTTTATACATATTAGATTTTGATGGTAATTACTTAAGATGTAAATGGTAGAAACAGAGGCCATGGCAAATACTGATAGACGGGTGATAAGTATTTAACATGTAGCCGCCAACAGTATTATAAAGACGAGTAAACAACTCCCATACCCAGAAAAACGGTTACCATTTAACAATGCCGTACTGAATACAAACCAATATAATGAAAGCAGCGAATACTCATAATTAGCTGGGGGTTGAACCGTGAAAAGGTATGCTAGGGAGATAATACAACGTCCCATATACTCATCATGATTGCGGGACAGGGTTGATGGCCCTCCCCAAAAAAAAAACCCCCAATGGACTTTCCAAAAAAAAAACGCCAAGAAAAACCAAAAAGGGAAATTACCCAAAATTTTTACAATGGGGGCCGTTTCCCTTTTGGCCCCCGGGGGGGGAAAAAGGACTTTTTTCTTTT
>JACEFZ010005138.1:0-48091 GCA_014155875.1 Cepaea nemoralis
CTGTTCTCAGGCCGGACTATTTCTAGTAATACATACTGTTCTATTATAATAATGATAATGATTATGATTAATAACTATAAGAATGTCCGGTATGGTATGTATATTTGTTGTATGTGTATGTTCTTTCAAGTTATGTATATATGTACATATGTTGTACGTGTATGTTCTGTCACGTTATGTATATTATTTTGTACGTGTATGTTCGGATCCCAACCATGTGGCTCTAGCCAGTGAGTCCTCAACATCAGATATACTTTAGCTGCGTCAGGAAGCAATATTGCTGTAAGTTACATCAACGACACTGAACCGTCTCCCTGGCCTGGAGGTGTGTCGGATATATGGTCCTCGCCCATCACTCCGTGGGTGCACGGGTCGTTATCGGGTCAGCTGTCGTTATTTCCCAGAATATTTACTGAGACCAATGTTAGGTTGGAACAACACGGGGAGCAGGGGTCAGTTACAACAAATGCCCATTTGAACACGGATCTGAGCACACGGCCACAGGGCTGGAGGGCAAGCATGCTACCCACTGTGCCACCGTGGTTGACTATACTTTACTGTCATCATCAGAAAGTGCCCTGCCAGTTGGCGTAGGCGTTTATGTCTCTCCACAGATATCGGTCTTTGGTGTTCTGGACCAATTCTGCTGATAATATTCATCCATGCCACCGTCTCAATCCATCCAGCATCGTTTCTCCTGGTCTGCTTTGTCTCTCTACTCTTTGATCTTTGCAGTCGTCACGATGTTGTCTAATGCCTCTCTTCTCATCACATGGCCAAAGAAAGCTGTTTGTCTCTCTCTCTCTCACTCTCTCTCTCTCTCTCTCTCTCTCTCTCTCTCTCTCTCTCTCTCTCTCTCTCTCTCTCTCTCTCTCTCTTCTCATCACATGGCCAAAGAAAGCTGTTTCTCTCTTTTTTTTTGGTGTGAATTGTTATATATACTGTTTTAGCTTCATTAGCCTCTTTCAGGCAATCATGGTTAGTTACTCTGGCAGTCCAAGGAATTTGCAACATTGGTCTCAAGAATCACATCTCTGTTGCTTCCAAGTTCATCTGAATTTTTTTCTAAATTTACATGTACATTTTAAGATTCAATGCCAAACAGCAAAACAGATTCTATAAGGCATTTCAGCACTCGTATTCTTGTATTTAATGATAGTGACTTATTGTGAGTTTTTCTGTTCATGATTGTGTGTTTTTGCATTCATGATCGTGTGTTTTTGTATTCATGATTGCGTGCTTTTGTATTCATAATTGGTAGGTCAGCATGGCCGAATGGGTAAGAACGCGTGTTCTTAAACATCCGTTGTGCTGATGCCGAGATAAGCGGTTCAACCCCTACACCGGACAGTTGGACTAAAATGTTGACCCGTCGTCCATGACATGGGGACGTAAATTACAAGTACCTCTGAAGTCGGAGTGGGATCACCTAATGGCGAGGGACACTGTTAATAGGGAAAGCTAATCCACACGCAAAATTCAGTCCATCACTGCTATAAATAGTTTGTATGGACTACGCTTGAGTTCAAAGCGAGCGAGCGAGCAATCTCAAAAAAAAAAAAAAAATTCATAATTTTCAGTTTTTGTATTCATCATTTTTAGTGTTTGTATTCATGATTGCGACATTTTGTATTCATGATTGTGAGTCTTTATACTCTTGATTGTGTGCTTTTGTATTCATGATTTTGAGTGTTTGTATTCATAATTGTGTTGTTTTGTATTCAAGATTGTGAGTTTTTGTATTCATGGCTGTGTCTTCTTGTAATCATGATTGTGTGTTTTTGTATTCAGTATTGTGTGATTTTGTAGTCATGATTGTGTGTTTTTGTATTCATGATTGTGTGCTATTGTATTCATGATTGTGAGTTTTTGAATTCATGATTGTGAGTGTTTGTATTCATGATTTTGAGTGTTTGTATTCATAATTGTGTTGTTCTGTGTTAATCATTGTGAGTTTTTGTATTCATGGCTGTGTCTCTTTGTAATCATGATTGTGTGTTTTTGTATTCAGTATTGTGTGATTTTGTAGTCATGATTGTGTGTTTTTGTATTCATGATTGTGTGCTATTGTATTCATGATTGTGAGTTTTTGAATTCATGATTGTGAGTGTTTGTATTCATGATTGTTTGAGTTTTTGTATTCATTTCATGTTGTGATTAACTTTAAGGTAATAAACTAAAAACGTATTTGCAACTGTGGCTTAATTTAGTTTGTTTCATAGTTATAGTTTCATACCTTTATACAAATATTTATGTTAATGTGTTCTTCTTTGCAATTTCTGCTGTCTTGCTTCATTGTACATTCTTGTGATCAAATGTCCTCAGTTATATTCTATATTAAGTGTTGGATTGTTCTCTTGCAAGCTTCAAATCTTTTTATTTTAGTTATTATTTTTTAAATGTCATTGTTGTTCTTGTACTTCCTCATTATCCTTCCTCTCATATGTTGTTATTTTACATCCTCCAAATCCTTTCTCTTATAAGTTATTGTTTTAATTACTACACATCATTCCTCTCATATGTTGTTGTTTTACGTCCTCCACATCCTTCCTCTCATATGTTGTTGTTTTACGTCTTCCACATCATTCCTCTTATATGTTGTTGTACTTCCTCCTCATCCTCCCTCTTATACGTGTACGAGATACAGCGAAATATGCCTGGCAATAAATCAATCAGCATATCGTTTGTGGCTTCTATGGTAAAACAAGAAATAGACAACACTGCCCTGTACTGTTACATGAGCTTAATGAAGAAGAAGAAGAATCAACTGCTTAACTAGGAAGCTCCAGGGTCATCAGTGGCGAAATACACGATGACAGGTTGATGAAACAACCAACGAATGTTGACATTCGGCATCACGTGTGACAGCAGACGCCTTGACCTCGGGTGTTGACGGGTAGACATACTGACAACACTACACTATTTTAACAATCCTAAACTCCAGGATCTGTTGAGGGACAATCAGTACACTGCTGTTATAATTCTACACTCTATCACCTGTTGAGGGACAACCAGTACACTGCTGTAACAATTCTATACTCTATCGAGGGACAATCAGTACACTGCTGTAACAATTCTTCACTCTATCATCTGTTCAGAGACAAACAAGTACACTGCTGTAACAGTTCTACACTCTATCACCTGTTGAGGGACAACCAGTACAATCATGTTTAAAATTCTACACTTTATCATCTGTTGAGGGACAACCAGTACACTCTGTAACAACTCTACACTCTAGCATCTGTTAAGAAACATCGAGAAAACACACTCTGGCCGCAGTGTAATGACTACTATTCTTGTTACTTGATGAACAAGGATGCAATAAATACACCAATTAATCATTCATTCAATCACTCATTTAATCAGTCAATCAATTCAAAAGCAGGTTTCAAACATTTATTAGTTTATTCTCGTGCATGAACATCGTTATACAAATGGGTGTAAAATGTATAGGAACATATTAGGAAAAAGAGGCAGTGGAGGACACAGTTCCCAACACCTTAAACAGCCGGAATACAAATAATGACATGGGCAATGTCAATGTAATTTACAACAGATGCAAGAGATAGGATTTTGGAGTCGTGATCTCCGATGCCTGCTCCAGATTACACATCTGAAGAAGTAGATGATTACATGTGATTATATGCAATAAAATCAACAACTACGAGATGAGATGCCTGAGATGAGATGCTAACTTAACTATCCGAGACCGATTAATAAATGATGTGATCAAACGGACGGTGGGACCTAGTGCCTCACATACTGAAAAGGGATGCTAGCATGGTCGAATGGATAAGAACGAACGTTCTCAAACATCCGGTGTGCGGGGTAAGGGGTTCAATCCCCTACACTGGACAGTTGCACTAAAATGTTGACTTCTCGACCTTGACTTGGCGACGTAAATTACAAGTACATCTGAAGTAAGAGTGGGTTCGCCTGATGGCGAGTGACACTAGCAATATGGAAAGGTAATCCACACGCAATATTCTGTGCAATGCTACAAGAAGCGTTCAAAGCGAACGAGCACAAATAAAAACCATTGAAAATCAGAAGATCAAATGGTTCAGCCCTCTCTTTAGAATGCAAAACCATAAGTTACCAGTACTCGCGCTACATCAACGATCTGATACGAGAGCAAGAGGACGCTGAGAAGAAAATAGATTGACGGTATCAAAGACATTGTGCAATCACACGGAATGACACTATTCAGTGACAGACATCGGGCGCTGGAACGTCAACTTTTCCTCCAAACGACACTTGACGGCAAAAGTGGAAGATGATGATGATGATGATGATGATGATGATGATGATGATGATGATGATGATGATAATGCTGATGATGAGTAAAGAAGAATACATTAACAGAAATATTTGTATAAAGACATGAAACTGTAACAATGAAACAACCAAAATGAAGCTATGTGAGAACGGTTGCATATAATTGATTAGTTTATTAACATAAAGTTAACAACAACTTCAAATGAATACAGAAACTTACAATCATGAATAAACAAGCATGTAGTCCGTAATGACGACATTTATGGTTGATGGGATTCAAGAAATGCTTCTGGGATTAAATAGGAGGAAGAGAGCTGGTCCTCTCTGGTACATTTTTAAGTTCAGTAGTTTGTCATTGCCCATACCATGGAAATCAACGCTAGGAAGTATGTAGCCTTTCATTTTGTAGCATATTTTGAATCCTCTGTTCAGTTTGTTGGTATTTGATGAGCATTCACCTCCCCCACACACAGCGCCCAACACGACGAGGTACGTGCACATAACAGAATGGCCAAACTGGCATGACAATATCACCAGAGCGATGCTGAGGGAGAGAATGAGACAGATTCCTGCGAATAGAGAGCAGAGGGAAAGACACCTTCGCTGGATAGACCACACATGGAGAAAACCTGAGAATACGATAACTGAAAGGCTTTTCATTGAAATCCACAAGGAAAATGACAAGAGGGAAGATCTAAAATAGAAGAGAACTAGAGGCAGAGATAGATCATGTTTCGAGGATATGACAGATGCAGGAGATATCATAGGACATCTTGGCGTGGGTTGTTCGAGGGTGTGTGCTCCAGTAGGAGACGAGGCAGAAGAAGATGGCAGAGACCATGTTTGTATGTACATGTGTGACGGAACAATAACAGGTCTGTGGTCAACAATAACTTCATGTCTCAGTGGCCACTTCTGTCATCCGTGAACCTGTTTTTCTTTGTTGTAAATCTGTTGCTAGATTCTGGCATACACAAGGCTTTACAACACAATAGAAGCAGTCACAGGTTCACAGTTGGAAAGCACATATTTACACTCCAACAAAAGTGTGCAGGATTTTCTGTGAATCAACTTAATTAGATATGTAAGAATTTCTAATTTTTATTTAAACTGTGGTTTCTGCAGAAAATACTCTCACAATAAAATATCATAAGAAAATGCTCTCACAAAAAATTTACATATGAAACTCAATTCTTGTGCTTATTTGTCATAATACTAATAATAATTAAATTGGAGAAGCGCAGTCGGGAGAGTACAAACCTGATCCTAGTGCAAGGAAATACAGCCTAATGAGTAAATACCATGGCAGGGCAAACCTTACCATAAACCTTGGTCGAAAATTGCTATGGATCGTAGGCAGGCAGTAAGAGCATTGCATTGCTAATCCGGCAGCTTGTCTGGTTCGAGATATATTTGTGTTACCTTTTCCCTGAAGTAAACTAGACGGGCTGAGAGAGGGATCATGCTGTATGTGCCATACTTGGTCTCTAAAACTAAGCCCAGGCTTTGTGCTATGGAGATGTATAGATCCATCCCTGGTCCCCACCATGAGTTGTAGTTATTATGCCTGTTTTTAAGCAAAATTTAATAAACTATCGGATGACAGGGCGCCATTGTTAGTTAGTTGCATATCCTTTGCAGGACGTAGCAGTCAAATATCGCATTTTTTTTTGCAGTTTGTGATTGCTGGGCAAGTTTACGTTCAGTAGTTTGCCATTTCTGAATGACCGGCACTCATACCATTGTAGGGAAAGCAACCCTGCTTCCAAATCTGCCACAGCTGTGTTTTAACCGCGGTATGTGAGAATACAAACTTCATTCGTAAGCTCTTTGCCACAGAGCCAGTTATAGTAAAGTATAGGGAACCACATGAACATACAGGTACAACAAATATACATAACATAACAGAACATATACGTACAACAAATAAACATAACATGACAGAACCTACACATACAACAAATGTACATATCATGAGAGAATATGCACATATAACACATATACACAACATGACAGAACATAAACATACAACAAATATTCATAACATTGACCGAACATTCTTCTTTTTATCGATCAAATCCCGGAACAACCAAATAATCACTCTCGCATTGCCGAAGAAAAGAAAGATGACGAATAATTAAAGTCCTTGATATGAACCATTCCTCATGACGTCCCCAGGATCATTATATGAGACTAACAGACATAACAAGGGCACATAAGAAGTGCAGATATTTGTGAGAAGTTGTGGAACTTGGTTTCTTCATTCACATCTTTACCATACCTCTAACAATTTGCTTCACATCTATACTATATCTGTCAGAGTCTAATGTATTGCCAGCAGAGGTGCATGGACATCGTTACGCCCGCCAGGCGAATAGTTCCTAGCGGGGATGCCGTAACATCGTTACGCACGCCAGGCGAGTATTAGTTACCTGCCTACGAGGTTGCCGGCTGACGAGACAGCCAGCGGTCAGGCAAGGACAAAGCAGGACGCACGCAGGCCTCGTGAAGCCACTTCAGGTGGGCAGGCGCGTTGCGAGAAATAGCCAGACAGCTCTGGGACTCGTACTCGACTGGACGTATGATGGGAGAAAGGCTTGTGTAGTTCTATGGCCCGAAAGTCGAGTGCTTGTACATCTTGTGAGACTGATTGTAAGCTGTGGGTTGCCTGTAAGTGTATTGTTATAACTTATGTATTGTGATGATCATCTCTAGATCGTGATCTGTAAATAAATCCATCGAAACTTCGTGTCGTTGAGTCTCAAGTCAAATCACGTTGTATTTGTACTGTCTCACATGTGTTAGGTTAACGAGCCAGGTTTAAGACCCTGACATGTGTGGACGTGGTGGCATTCGTCCGGCTTTAAAATGAACGTGGTTTAAGTAATTAACATTTAAAACCTAGATTTGTGAACTTAGAAATTTTTGTCCAATTTTAGAGTGCATTTAAATGTGATTGTGAAGGCTCATTTTGATATATATTATTACATTGTTTGAACATGGAGACTAAATGTAAACGTACAGTGCATACATATTGTATGATCTTGTAAACGTGTAAAACATTTGTGATTGTGGAACTTGTCACCGTTTTGACCTTGTCGACATTGTGAAGTTGTCGCCATTGTGACCTTGTCGCCATCTTGTAAACTTGATGTCTATGTCCTTACTGAATGTCATCTTGATGTAAGTGATGTGTCATCAATGTTGTAAAGTGTTGAGATATAGTTAGATTGTCTTCGTAAAGTGAGTTATGTAAAGCAGAAAGTTTGGAAAGAAAGTGACTTGTGATTTTAAAAAAAATTGTTGACGGACAACATTACGACCTACAATTACACTCAACGCCATACAAACCTAATCAAAACTTAGTGACAAGCATACACACCACATCAAACAGACGTTAATTTATTTCCTCCAAAAACAAAGCAGGTTTTATGTGCCATCTGAAACCCTTGCCCGTAGAGGTCATTTGTGTTTTGAAGTAGCGACTCTACAGTTCCTAGCCCAAATTTCAACCGTTCTTCACCGCATCCAGGACACTTGAGTATATTTTTCTTTCTATATACTTTCGGATGCAAATTTAGGCACATATTGTGAATAGAACACAATTGTAAATTGTTCACTTTACTAACAACGTGTAACAAATTGTGTGTCTGATATTTCATTTGCATTTTCCATCATGTCGTCATTAAATGATTTCATCGATATGGGTTTAAAGTTAAAGTTAACAGGTGATGAGTTAATGAAGTGGAGTGAGAAGAAATACTCTGAATACCACGAGCGTGAAGAAAGAGCGGCTGAAAGAGCTGCCAAGCAATTAGAGGCAGAAACAGCATTAAAGCAGGCAGAGACTGACGCAGCCTTAAAGCAGGCAGAGATAGCAGCTCAAAGTAAACGGGAAGAGCTGGAAGTGCAACAACTTGATACTGAGACTGCCATAAACAAGGAGTCCAAGAAATCTGAGAGACTGGAGAAAGAAAACCAGTACAAGAAATATCAAGGTATCGTAAGAAATTATACCCATGGTGACTGCATTGCAGCCTTCAGCAAAAATTTTGAGACTTTAATGGACCATTACCAGGTCCCATTGTCTGAATGGAATATAATTTATATGAGAAGTTTATCAGGGGAGCCTCTGAAAGTCATAGAGACTATCCCCAAAGACCTCAGAAAAGATTACCATTATCTAAAATCAAAGATTATGGCACATTTTATGTTAGATGAGGCAGGTTACAGGGAACAATTCAGCAAGTTGAGCCCCAAACCGACTCAAACGTTCTCTGACTACCTCTGCTTAGTCCGAGACATATTTACCAAATGGACTTCAGCAGCTAAAATTGATAAGAACTATCAAAAGTTAGAAGATCTTATCATTAGAGATAAAGTCATTTCATCTATTCCATCAGCATTTTCAAAGTTTTTGCAAGAGAATGAATGTACGAGTGTAGAGCAGATTGAGAGGCGTGGTTCGGCTTATTACACAGCCAACAAACATTGTTTTGCCAGTGAAGCTACTGAAACCAATTTTGTAGCATCGGCTAACTATGACAAACCCTATAGTAGGCAAAAACCTTATAAGCCTACATCTGAGAAGTACAACCATTGTAAATATTGTAGAATTTCACATCATCAAGGTGAGATGTGCGACAAGAACCCCGCATATCTTACATATTTACAGAACATCGTAAACAGACAAGATAAGGAGCGTAAATCCTTTAGAAATTTGCGTAAATGTTTCCTCTGTAAGGCGTATGGACATTATCGCAATGATTGTAAAGGTAGGCAAATGATCAAGAAAGCCAATGCCGCCTTATTTGATAGTTCATCACCAGATGAAGAACAATCAGAGAAACACCCTGTGAACTCAGCACAGGCTTTTGATATGTTTAACGCAAATAAATGTACTGTTTGTAATACTTTCTATGAAGATGGTATTTTAACATGCGGCCACTCCATCCCTATTGCCAATGAAGAAGCTAATTTGGTAGTAGATTCCAAAGGCAGAATAAACATCCATCAAGGATATGTGAATGGCAAGCCTGCTACAGTCCTTCGGGACACGGGAAGTTCACTGATTGGACTGAAGAGAACGTTCATAATGCCTACAGACTATACAGGCAGGCACGTAACATGCAGAACATTCTCGGGCAATATTGAAAAGTACCCACTAGCATGGGCATATATTCAAACACCTTTCCTCACTGGGAAAGTAAAATGCGCAGCATTAACAAACCCGGTGTGTGATATTATAATTGGAAATTTACCAGAGGTGAATGATATGCCTCATGACATAACATCTCTTTGCATTAATGAGATCATCACAACATCACCATCAAATGTCATCATTGATAATGTTGTACCACCTAATGAGTGTATGGTAGCTAATGTAGCACTAAGATCTCATGACATCATTGATAACACTGTTTCATCACCATCTGATATCATTGAATGTGTGAACGCAGTAACTAGATCTACTGCTAGAATGCAAGATGAAATTAATCAAACTGAGGCTATAGAAATGCTTAGCCCAGTATTACTACCTCCTAAAACCATGAAGGAGACTTTTGTAACAGCCCAAAAGGCTGATCCTTCATTGTCAAAATATTTTAATCTGATCGGCCAAAAGCCAAAGTTAACCAAAAATGCAAGATGGCATTTTGCTTTGAAAAATTGTATCCTCACCAGGTATTATACCAGAGGTGACACCACAACAGAGCAAACTGTTTTGCCAATTGAGTATCGTAAGCAAGCCTTACATCTTGCCCATGATATACCTCTTGCAGGGCATATGGCATACGCTAAGACCAGATCAAGATTATTATTACAGTTTTATTGGCCCAAATTCTGCAATGATATTAAGCAATATTGCAGGAGTTGTGACATCTGCCAAAAACTTGTAAAGAAAGGGAAAAACCCACAGGCAAAGTTACAAGTTACTGACTTAGCCAGTCGACCTTTTGAGAAAATATCTGTCGACATAGTGGGCCCTCTTAATCAGATAACAACCAGAGGGAATAGATATATATTAACCATTATTGATCAATGTAGCCGCTGGCCTGAAGCGATTCCGCTAAAGAACATAACTGCCAATGACATAATGGAAGTTTTCTTCCATATATTTTCACGGATAGGATTTCCAGACACTATCCAATCAGATAGGGGAACTCAGTTTATCGCCGCATCTACTCAAGCTTTCACCAAAATGTTAGGAGTGAAGCAATGTTTCAATTCCCCGTACCATCCTCACTCGAGCGGAATTATAGAAAAATTTAACGGTGATTTAAAGCATATGCTTGCTAAAGTCACGCAAGAGCACCCCAATAACTGGGACGTATATTTACCTGCTATTCTCTTTGCTTATCGCGAGGTGCCACATGCTAGTACAGGTTTCTCTCCTTTTGAACTTATCTATGGTGCCAAACCACGTGGCCCATTAAGCATCTATCACCAAATGTTAACTGAATCCACTCCTTTACTCAAACCCATATCATCATACGTATACGTTACATCATTGCGTGAAAGAATCATCAAATCTTGTATAATTGCAAAGGATGCACTAAAATTATCTGGTGCTACATATAGACAATATGCTGACAAAGGTAACAGGACAATAACGTTGACACCTGGACAGGACGTTCTTCTTCTCCTACCTAGTGACAGACACTTATTGACTGATTCTTGGCAAGGAACATTTAAAGTGACGAGACAGATTTCACCTGTAGACTACGAGATCCAAATAAAAGACAAACACAAAATATTCCACGTCAATATGCTAAGACCATATTACAACAGGGACAATGAACAAGACGATACAACAGCATGTACAGTGATAATAGACCATGAAGATGACGAGGCTAGTGACGAAATTCCAACACCTGCATTAGACACGACTAACTGCTTGAAGGAAATTAAGATCAACCCAAAGTTAACTCATGCAGAAACAGACAGTTGCAAACAGCTCATACAACAGTACAACACCATCTTCTCCAACAACCCAGGACAAACAGAATTAGTACAACATCACATCACACTCACGTCAAATACACCCATAAAATGCAGACCATACACCATTCCATTGCATTACAAAGAACACTTACATCAAGAGATCATCAGCTTAGAGAAAAACAACATCATTAGACGATCCCAATCAAATTTCTCATCTCCAATGGTCATAGTACGCAAAAAGGACAACACAATAAGACTCTGTGTCGACTATAGGAAAATAAATAAGATAACTCTTTTAGATTTAGAGCCAATGGCAAACTCTGAAGATCTATTGACAGAACTGACAGACGCTAGGTTCTTTACGAAGGTAGACATGACTAAAGGTTACTGGCAAATAGCAGTAGACGAACAGAGCAGACATCTGACAGCTTTTGCCACACCTTGGGGACTGTACGAATGGTGCAAACTTCCATTTGGGCTTGTCAATGCCCCAGCAACATTCGTACGTATGACACGACTTCTACTAGTAGACATACCGAATATTATCTGTTACATAGACGACATTTGTGTTCACACAAAGACGATGACAGACCACATAAAGACATTAGAACAGACATTTGAACGCATTAGACAGCACGGACTGACGGTGAAGCCTGCAAAAGTAGACATAGCCTATCAGGAAATATCCTTCTTGGGGTACAAAATATCTAATGGCTTTGTCACGACAGACGATAACATTGTGTCCAAGATACTAAAACTCTCACTTCCGACTACGAAAAAGCAAGTCAGAAGTTTGTTGGGACTTATAAATTATTATAGGCAGTTCATACCAGATTTTGCTGAACTGACCGAAGTATTTACTAACTTACTAACAAAAGATCAACCGGAGAAAATTGTAAGCAATGAATGCCTAAAATTTGCATTCCAGAAAGTATTATCGTATTTTTCTGATAATAGCTTATACAATCCCATTCTAAAATTGCCCAATTTACAAATCGATTTCAGATTACGCACAGACGCGAGCTCCGTGGCGATTGGAGCAGTCTTGTTACAAGAGCACAATAACATCCTACATCCTGTGTACTTCGTCTCCCGAAAATTAAAACCGAGAGAACGGGCTTGGTCAACACCTCAGTTGGAAGCCCTAGCTCTAGTGGTGGGTATAACTAAATTGTCCAGATTCCTCCTAGGACGTCATTTTATTGTGGAGTCTGACAGTAGTCCATTGAGATTTATCAATTCAGGTGTACCTTCCAACCAAATGATAGCTCGCTGGTCTCTTAAGCTTCAAGATTACAGCTTTGAAGTTCGACACATCGCGGGCAGAACCAACATGATTGCCGATCTTTTGTCCCGTTGTCCGACCGACCCAGTAAGCACCAATGTCTGAGTGCAGTGTGTAAAATACACTCAGACCAACACAGCCATGCATCAGTGAAGTTTTTTTTCACGAAAGCTGTGTATGTCTATATGATGTGATAGGGTTTATTCCCAATATATATAGGTTTCTTATTTTATTATTAATGTAGTGATTGTCGTGAATAATTGTGTAGTGTGTGGTAGAAAGAGAACTTTATTAATTGTATATATTACGAAACAAGAACAGTACCACATTCGCTCTCAACTTACCGCAAGCGAACTGTCAAATTTATCCGTGGTATCTGCATTTGGAACTGATCCAGTGATATTTTAACTCCGTGTGTGAAAGTGTGACCTGAACATTGACATCTACACCACTTCAGTCAAGCGAAATCCAGAAGTTTTTCCAGTTGAAACAACCAACACATGAACGATCAGAACATTGCACATTCCGTTTTACTACATCAGACCGGAACAAGTGTGTTCTACAAATTTCAACATCAGCTGTTCGTGTGTACTTCCGGATGATTTAGAAATTTAGTTTAAAACTAGCAGACGACAAACAAAAGCTTAAAAAGTTATAACACTTCTAAACTATTTACGATTCAATAATTTCGAATACACGAATTGTGTATTAATATTTTTCATTAAATGTAATCTTAGAATCATGTCTTGATTAATTTATTCATACTACCGACATTTTTTCGCTAGTATGGAAAAACATCAAGCTATGACGCTGAGAAATAGAAGAATTATTGTAAGATATTATATTTCTTAATTTTTGAAGTTATGTCCCTTTCATTTAATTGTTATTACATTATTACACCAAGGGCGTTAATTGAAATGTATACGATGATGTATTGTATATAAATAGCCATGTTGTTGCCAGATTGTTAACACGCCAAGAAGCCATCTACTGGGCATGGTAGAGTGTTACCGACATTGCAGACCGACACAAGAACTCCTGGCCAAATGAGGTCAGAGTTTGAGCGTTGAATGCGACTTATATAAAGCCGTATTACGGTCTTGCCAGATGTTTTTTGTCTCAAAAAGCATATTATTACTTTTTTTTGAAAGGCTGCGAGGTAGTTGCTTGGGAAGCTGTTACTACCGATCTGACTGGGTCAATAATGCAATTAAGGTAATCAGCCATCGAGAGGATGAAGCTTGACGAGTGTTAAAGGTTGAACACCACATGTCTTTAGATACAATGTCCATTTCTTATATGTTTCTATGCCAAGATGTGTGTGTTTATGTATTTCTACATCAATGTATATAACAGAAAGGTTGACTCTGACAAGGTTAAAATATTAACCCAGTATTGTATATAGAGTGTACATGAAAGATGACATCTTTCATGAAGAAGCCCCGGGGGAGCATGTCAGAGTCTAATGTATTGCCAGCAGAGATGCAGGGACATCGTTACGCCCGCCAGGCGAATAGTTCCCTAGCGGGGATGCCTGTAACATCGTTACGCCCGCCAGGCGAGTATTAGTTACCTGCCTGCGAGGTTGCCGGCTGACGAGACAGCCAGCGGTCAGGCTAGGACAAAGCAGGACGCACGCAGGCCTCGTGAAGCCACTTCAGGTGGACAGGCGCGTTGCGAGAAATAGCCAGACAGCTCTGGGACTCGGACTCGACTGGACGTATGATGGGAGAAAGGCTTGTGTAGTTCTGTGGCCCGAAAGTCGAGTACTTGTACATCTTGTGAGACTGATTGTAAGCTGTGGGTTGCCTGTAAGTGTATTGTTATAACTTATGTATTGTGATGATCATCTCTAGATCGTGATCTGTAAATAAATCCATCGAAACTTCGTGTCGTTGAGTCTCAAGTCAAATCACGTTGTATTTGTACTGTCTCACATGTGTTAGGTTAACGAGCCAGGTTTAAGACCCTGACAATCTATACACATTGCTATACATTATTTATAACAACCTGCAGTATAGAACTTGAATAAAAATCCTTAAATCCTTAAACTTATAAATATTTTGTCTATAAATGTATGAGTTCTGACCTCTTATTTATAATCTTTCAATAACAACATATGTTCTTAATGACCATCCATTACACATCTGTGAACAATTAGGTTCCTAGATCTTGAAGGTCTGTGTCTTGTCTACAACTTATCTAGAAGTACCTGAAATTCCAAATCCTCTGTAAACCGTGTTTAACAGGTATTTGAAGGTATATTTCCTGTCTATAATGGATCTAGAAACACTTGAAATTCCATTTCTTGGCTATAACGTGTCAAGAAGTACGAGGATTGTCGACGTCTAGTTGTTGTCTATGATGTGTCTGTACTCATTATCTGGCCGCACCATGTCAAGGAAATCTGCAACAGTTACTCTTTGTTCTGGGTCCGTTTGGAGTAGTCTCAGCAACATATCCCTGCAACAATTAGACATCAACAATTAGACAGTAATAATTAGACACCAAAAATTCACCAACATTGAGATATGAATGACACATACAACATGAGAAAGAAAATATACAATTAGAACATGAGAAAGAACTGAAAGATATTAACATAAAGGGACACAATGAAAAGAAATGTTTAAGGGGAATTAACTCACAATACTTTGGGAAGGGTAATAACTCAGAAATATGTTTTTCTTGATGTAAAGTATTGACATTATAGATCATCGTTTATCAGGCCCCTTGCTGAACGTGGCTCTCATCAAAGACCAGCTGAGAAGATTCTTCATCTCTTGCTAGCTGCCCTGCCTCATTTATTTTCATGTTCAGCATTTCTTTAATAACGTGTGACCACTGTCCCATGTCCCTTCTTACACAAACTTTGCTTACGATTTTTTATTTCCAAACCACTGAGATGTTTCACAGATCCAAAGCCAAACAAAAAGTAGGTTTCGAATAATCAAAAATGGATGGCGGACAATGGGAAGTAAGGACGTATCATTGTTATGACTTAAACGTTGTTAACGTGGTAGCAGGCATGTTGTATTATATGTTTTTTGTTTGTTTGTCCATCATGAATGATAATGACCATTCATTTTATCCAGTGGGGTTAAAGGTATGGAGCCGTGAGTTCTAAGATGGCTGATAAGGTTTATTTTGGCTCGAAATGTTCTTTGACAATGTGGGCAAGGAATGCTTGACGTTTCTGGAGGAGGATTTCCTGCAGTGGTTTTTCTGTCCTGCATTTTCTTCACAGCTCTTGCATTCCTGGTTGCCTCACATATGACTGCACCCTTGCGTAATGATGCACGCCACGAATTTCGGTCTCTGGCTGCAGCCTCCCAGGTGTCATGATGAATTCCAAAAGCCTTCAGTGAAATTTTCAGAGTGTCTTTAAAGCGTTTCCTCTGGCCACCTTGGGAGCGTTTACCACAACGCAGTTCGCTGTAAAAATTTCGTTTAGGGAGTCTATGATCTGGCATGCGAGTCAAGTGACCAGCCCAGCGAATCTGATTCTTCATCAGTAGAGTGTGGATACTGGGCATGGATGCTCTTTCTAGGACTTCAGTGTCTGGAATCTTGTCTTGCCATTTAATCTTCAGTAGCTTCCTTAGGCAGACTGTGTGGAAGTGGTTTAATTTCCTAGCGTGTCGCTGATAAACAGTCCAGGTTTCACAAGCATATAGCAGTGTGGATAATACAACTGCTTTGTAGACTTTTAGCTTTGTTTGCAGGCTTATTCCAGTTCTGTCCCATACATTCTTGTACAGTCTGCCAAAGGCCGCACTGGCCTTGGAGATTCTTGCATTCACTTCGTCATCAATTGTGGCAGCTTGTGACACAGTGCTGCCAAGATAGGTGAATTTGTCCACAACACTTAGTCTATGATCATTCACTTTGATATTCGGCACAGTGTGATTATTCCCTGGAGCTGGCTGGTACATAACTACAGTCTTCTCCAAGTTGATATTGAGCTCAAAGTTGGCACAGGCATGTGAGAAAGCTGAAACATTATGTTGCATGTCCGCCTCTGAGTTGGCGTACAGAGCGCAATCATCAGCAAACAGGAGCTCTCTGACGGTGTCGCTGTTAATTTTGGTTTTAGCTTTCAGCCTTCTGAGATTGAATAACTTTCCATCCATACGGTAGTTGATGTCTATTCCAATGTCGTCGTTCTCCAAGGCATTCATCAGCATGGCTGAAAACATTAGGCTGGACAGTGTTGGTGCCAGGACACATCCTTGCTTCATTCCATTGGTGACAGGAAAGGGTTCAGACAGTTCGCCATTTTCCTGTACTCTTGCCTGCATGCCATCATGAAATAGCCGCACTATTTGGACAAACTTTCGTGGACAGCCATATTTTGCCATAATCTTCCACAGTCCTTCTCTGCTGACTGTATCAAAAGCCTTGGTAAGGTAAATGAAAGTGGAGAACATTTCGCAGTTCTGTTCCTGACATTTCTCTTGCAGCTGCCTTGCAGCGAAAATCATGTCAACAGTTCCACGTTCTTTTCTGAAGCCACACTGACTCTCAGGAAGAAGACCTTGATCGAGATGGGCTGTGAGGCGAATTGAGAAGAATTCTGGCGAGTATCTTCCCTGCAATTGAAAGCAAGGAGATGCCTCGGTGGTTGTCACAGGATTGGCGGTTTCCTTTACGTTTGTAAAGGTGGACTATTGACGCGTCCTTGAAATCTTGTGGCATGGTCTCGTTCACCCATATGTTTGTAAAGACTTGGTGAAGCTGCTCTGTTAGGACCGGCCCACCTGCCTTGTATATCTCTGCTGGGATGGAGTCAGGACCAGGTGCCTTGCCGCTGGAGAGTTGCTGGATGGCTTTGTTTACTTCCACTATGGTTGGCAGGTCATCAAGTGTCTCATTGGTAGGAACTTGAGGAAGGCAGTTGATGGATTTCATCATCGAAGAAGGAAGTTGCATTTAAGATGTTGCTGAAATGCTCTGCCAGCGTTGAAGGATTTCTTTCTTATCGGTGATCAATGTTCCCCCATCTGCACTGAGGAGGGGAACTATGCCTGGTGATGTAGGACCATAGACCGCTTTTAGTGAGTCGTAGACGTTTTTCATATCATGTCTGTCAGCAAAGCCCTGAATTTCATCAGCTTTGCTGCTCAGCCAGGAGTCCCGCATGTGCCGAAGTTTCTGCTGCACTACTCTCTGATGTTCTTGAAGGCATCTTTTTTTTTATGTTGACTTTGGGTCATTCAAATGTGCCTTGAGGAGAAGATGTTTCTCGGCCAGAAATTGGTTGATGTCTTCGGAATTTTCATCAAACCAGTCTTTATGATTTCGGGGGGCTGGACCCAGGATTTCCATAGCAGTGTTGAAATTATGTCCTTTAGGGTTCTCCATTCTGTTTCTGTATCCTGTTTAGCTGCAGCATTGGGCTTGAGGCGGTCTTCCAGCATATTTTTAAACGACTGCTGCATGTTCTTGCTGTTTAGGCGGGTGACATTTAGCTGTTTTTGCATTTTCACCCCTTGAGGACGCCGTGGTGGCCTGATGTGAATGTTTATTTTCGAGACAATGAGACGATGGTCTGTCCAACATTCGGCACCACACATGGATTTTGTCACTCGGACGTCTTGTCTGTCACTCCTCCTGACAATGACATAGTCAATGAGGTGCCAGTGTTTCGAGCGAGGGTGCATCCACGATGTCCTATTTCTCATGGGGAGAAATTCTCTGTATTATATAAGGGAGTCGCATCGGGGAAACTACTGTATTGGTATTTTAACTATAGTTTGGTTTATAAGCCCATGGCATTTACGGAAATTTTAGATGGGACGATTTGTCATCTCGTGGCACTTAATTAATTAATATGGCCAAAGTATCTCCGTTTCCGATGCACTTTATAGCACTCCGGGGAAATCCAATGGCAAGCTGTTTTACCACAGCAAATGTCTTAAGGTTGTGTGCTGACTGTTCCAGTAATTCACTGATTCTAAACAGGTTAAAAGTTAATCAGTTTCTGTGAGAACGAATTAAAGTAATAACTATCCGGGACTACATGAGTTAAAGTGACAGACAGATGGTGCTGTGTGGTACTGAGAGAGGTACAATATGTCAAATTAGACAGCAGTAAGAACTAGATAAAACGGGAAGACATTTTGCAACAGTGGACACGGCAACAGAAAGAAGTAAATATGAGGACACAACAGACAACAAGAAGATATAAGAACAAAAGACAATAGATATAAGTAGATAACACATCATACTATATAAATACGTTTAGAAAATATCACATCGAACAACGAAAAAATGATACAAGAAAGAAGTAGATATGAAAGAACATATGAATTAACAGAAAGATGTAGAGAAGAGAACACATCATGAAACAGAAAGAAGAAGATTGCAAAGTAACATTTGAAAGGGGGAATTAAATAATGAAGAAACACTACATAACAGAATGATACAGGAGCGTAGAGGACATACCACACAAGACAATGAGACAAAGAGTAGAGAACACACCACACAACAGAATGAGACAGAGAGTACAGGACATATCAAACAGCATATAGAAAGAGAGTAGAAGATACAGAACACACCAGAAAGAAGTATAGAGACATAAATAGATAGCACAGGTTACAGGATACAACAAATAGAGGTAAATCACAGAGGCTACAGCAGACAATAGGAAGAGGACATAGTGGAGGATACATGTGACAACAGAAAGAAATAGATTGCGTAAGCATATCAGACAACAGAAAGATGTAGATTTAAGAGACCCAAAAACAACAGAATACAAGTAGTTAGAGAGGCACTGCAAACATCAGAGAAACGTAGACATCTCAGACAAAGCAGACAGCAGAAGGAAGCAACATACCAAACAACATAAAGAAATACTCATAACGACACATAATAATTACGATGGTAAAACACCTGACATGCATCCGCAAATCTTGCCTGTCCGTGGTTTCAGAATAATAATCGATGACCTCCTCAAGTCCTTGTTGAAACACGAGGGACCAGAGTACAACTCCCAGACTGTATAAGTTCAACTGAAAATTGAAAGTATCACATCTGGTCAATATCGTCTTTGGGGACATTCACATTCTAGAATCTACTATTTATATTTGCTAGTTATTAATTATTACTTTATCTTTGTGTGATTTCGCTTACTTTAACTCAAGCGTAGTTTATACAAGTGCTACTAGGCTGGACAGATGTTTGCCTGCGGATTATCTTTCCTTATTTCCAGTGTTGCTCGCCATCAGGCGATTTCTGAGATATTTGTAATTTACATCTCCATGTAAAAGACGAGTAATCAACATTTTAGTCCAGCTGACCGGTGGAGGGGATGACCGCGCAACCTCGGCATCAGCGCACCGGAATTTTAAGAGCCCGGCGCTTTCATCCATTCGGCCATGCTGACCTCTACCCACCCTTGTACAACGGGCACCAGATGTTTATACAGCGGGAGAGTGGGAGAGGGGAACTGGGCATCCGTAAGGAAGTATCTTCTTAAGTCAGTCAATCAGACAGTCAATCAATCAATCAGTCAGTCAGAAATCAGTCAGTCGTTTAATCAGTCATTCAGTCATTAGTGAGTCATTAGTCAATCAATCAGCAAGTAAGTCTGTCTGCAGTCAGTCATCAGTCAGACAGTCAGTCATCAGTCAGTTATCAGTCAGCCATTCAGTCAGACAGTAAGTCAGTCTGTCATCAGTCAGTCAGTCATCAATCACTCAATCAGTCAGTCAGTCAATAAGTTAGTCAGAAATCAGCCAGTCGTTTAATCAGTCAGTCATCAGTCAGTCAGTCAGTCAGTCCAGTCAGTCAGTCAATCAGTCAGTCAATCAATCAGTCAACCAATCAGTCAGTGATTCAGTCAAGGAACCTTTGACATGTCTTAAAATGTCTCGGCCATACGGTGCTAGTCCCATATTTGTATCGACCAACCGGAAATCGGAGAAAGATGTAGTCATTGTCTGGCCGGTCCCCTTGGCTACCCAACACAATTCTTGGTTCTCTGTTTAGGCTGGAACGGCTGAGGAGACTGGGTCTATTTGAAACATCCCAATCTTGGTACTCTGTTTAGGCTGAAACGGCTGGGGAGACTGGATCCATTTTAAACATACCAATCTCGATACTCTGTTTAGGCTGAAACGGCTGGAGAGAGACTGGGCCCATTTTAAACATCCTAATCTCGATACTCTGTTTAGGCTGGAACGGCTGGGTAGACTTGGTCTATTTTAAACATCCCAATCTTGGTACTCTGTTTAGGCTGGATTGGCTGGGGAGACTGGGTCTATTTGAAACATCCCAATCTTGGTACTCTGTTTAGGCTGAAACGACTGGAGAGACTTGACCCATTTTAAACATCCCAATCTCGGCACTGTGTTTAGGATGGAACGGCTAGGGAGACTGGGTCCATTTTAAACATCCCAATATCTATACTCTGTTTAGAGTGGAACGGCTGGGAAGACTGGGTCTGTTTTAAACATCCCAATCTTCATTCTCTGTTTAGACTGGAACGGCTGGGGAGATATCGCATATTGCGCACTCCGTCTGGTTCACTTCTGCACAGCACAACTACAAATCACACTTCTCTCCAAAAGCGTTCGCACTAGGGAGCATTGGAATGCTAGGAATGTAGCGTCAGCACTATTAATAGCTGTGACACCCAATGATGGACAGATCATGTGGTCTAAGCCTGTTCTATTCATTGGTTAACCTAGAATAATCGCGTCGCCGCGAAACATTTTGGGTTCAGAGACGCTAACATTTGGGACATGCAGATCGACAGTCCAAGAGGCCAGATGTGATTTCAGTTGGAGTCCATTTGATCTGTATGTCCCTCTGCCTGATTCGTGGGGATGCTTCAGACTAAATTATGGCTGAGTTTATATTCCTTATGAGTCAGGTGAGGATGACGGTGTTCGCAGATTGTCATGATCCAGAGTTGCAGAACATTGCCCAAATAGGTACAATGGATCTGTCAACCTAGAGCAGATCTGTAATAAAAAGGTGTAACAGGAATCTGTGGTCAGGACCAAGAATACTCAATGAGTCCCCACTGAACTGTGCCCAAAACTGATCTGTGTTTCATGATCATGCTGATGATTGACTATATCTGAAGTGTAGAAACATTTCTAAGATCACTAGGATCAATTTTATACCTCACTGCAGATTACTTACAAATATGGCAGAAGTTTTGGCAACATTTCATCACTGCTATACTTTGATTCCACTCATTGAAGATTTAAAATTGTGAGAACAATCAAGGACTTTAAGGAACAGAGAGTAGTCATGAACTCCTCTGATTCATATAGTGTGTATAGACTGTTTAGAATATGTGTTTTACTAATTCTTGGGAAATTTTCCAGTACCATCTGGGGTATTTATTACAGAAACAATGGCAGGCAAATTAGTGGGAAGGCATAGTGGCCAAATGACTGAAATCATCTTTGAACTAAATGAGAGTTCTTATTTCTATTGTTGAATATGAACATTATCTCCAATGTCTTGATGTATTTCATATATGTCATAAATGCTTCAATTGCTTTATTCCACAGCTTTTTGGGTTAATAAACAAAATTAACTTTTCCTGCATTCTTCTGTCTAGTACATTGTGGTGTGACAAAACATTTTATTATCTATGTGTTTAGTTAATGTAACTACATCACATAAAGGTAGTATCTGGAACTACGGGTGACTGGGTAAACACTAATAGACAGCTAAATTCTGTTCTATTGTAATCTCCCAGGTTCCAGGTTACTCAGAAAAGGGAACTTTACATTTTATTAATTCCTGTGACCATTTTACCTAAAAGGGAAAATGATCATAGGTGGGGGACTCTCGAGCTAATTAAGTTTCTCTTTTCGGGAAGGAAGATTTTGGAGGGAAGAAATTAACATTCCTGGGAAACCAAGAGATTTCCAGAGCTATTATGGGACACTTTGGCTTCCAAGAACCCATGCCCTCCAAATGAAATCAGTCCCATCCTCATAGCGTTACTTCATTGTGGGGTAAGTCGAGGTGGGTACTGCTTCCAACTCCCAACATGTCACATTTACTGGTTGTGCCCGCCCGGGATTAGAACTCGTGCTTTCTCGTAACCATACAACATTTATTGTTGGTACCACATAGTGGGTTAATTTTGTTCACATCACAATTGCTTGAATTATGTGAATATTTTCTTTCAGGTTTTTACAGAGTACCAAGATTGGGATGTTTCAAATAGACCCAGTCTCCTCAGACGTTCCAGCCTAAATAGAGTACCAAGATTGGGATGTTTCAAATAGACCCAGTCTCCTCAGCCGTTCCAGCCTAAATAGAGAACCAAGAATTGTGTTGGGTAGCCAAGGGGACCGAGACATTTTAAGACGGGTCAAAGGTTCCTTGACTGAATGACTGACTGATTGGTTGACTGATTGGTTGACTGACTGATTGACTGACTGATTGACTGACTGACTGGCTGACTGACTGATGACTGACTGATTAAACAACTGGCTGATTTCTGACTAACTTATTGACTGACTGACTGATTGAGTGATTGATGACTGACTGACTGATGACAGACTGACTTACTGTCTGACTGAATGGCTGACTGATAACTGACTGATGACTGACTGTCTGACTGATGACTGCTTGACTGAAAACAGACTTACTGGCTGATTGATTGACTAATGACTCACTAATGACTGACTGACTGATTACACGAATGACGTATTTCTGACTGACTGATTGATTGATTGACTGTCTGACTGACTGACTTAAGAAGATACTTCCTTACGGATGCCCAGTTTCTCTCTCCCACTCTCCCCCTGTATAAACATCTGGTGCCCGTTGTACAAGGGTGGGTAGAGGTCAGCATGGCCGAATGGATGAAAGCGCCGGGCTCTTAAACTTCCGGTGCGCTGATGCCGAGGTTGCGCGGTCATCCCCTCCACCGGTCAGCTGGACTAAAATGTTGATTACTCGTCTTTTACATGGAGATGTAAATTACAAATATCTCAGAAATCGCCAGATGGCGAGGAACACTGGAAATAAGGAAAGATAATCCACAGGCAAAAAATCTGTCCAACGTAGTAGTAGCACTTGTATAAACTACGCTTGAGTTAAAGTAAGCGAAATCACACAAAGATAAAGTAATAATTAATAACTAGCAAATATAAATAGTAGATTCCAGAATGTGAATGTCCCCAATGAAAATACTGAAGAGATGTGATACTTTCAATTTTCAGTTGGACTCATACAGTCTGGGAGTTGTACTCTGGTCCCTCGTGTTTCAACAAGGACCTGAGGAGGTCATCGAGTATTATTCTGAAACCAGGGACAGGCAAGATTTGCTGCCACATGTCAGGTGTTTTACCATCGTAATTATTATGTGTCGTTATGAGTATTTCTTTATGTTGTTTGGTATGTTGCTTCCTTCTGCTGTCTGCTTTGTCTGAGATGTCTACGTTTCTCTGATGTTTGCAGTGCCTCTCTAACTACTTGTATTCTGTTGTTTTTGGGTCTCTTAAATCTACATCTGTCTGTTGTCTGCTGTGTTTCCGCAATCTATATCTTTCTGTTGTCACACGTATCCTCCACTATGTCTTCTTCCTATTGTCTGCTGTAGCCTCTGTGATTTACTTCTATTTGTTGCATCCTGTAACCTCTGCTATCTATTTATGTCTGAAGTAGAAGGTGTGTCCTATTCTCTATACTTCATTCTGTTGTGTTCTGTATCTTCTACTAACTTTCTATATGCTATTTGATATGTTCTCTACTCTCTGTCTCATTCTGTCGCGTGGTACGTCCTCAACAATCTGTCTCATTCCCATGTGTGATATGTCCTCTACTCTCTGCCTCATACTATTGTGTGATATGTCCTCTACTCTTTGTCTCATTGTCTTGTGTGGCATGTTCTCTACTCTTTGTCTCATTCTGTTGTGTGATGTGTCCTCTACGATCTGTATAATTCTTTTACGTGGTGTTTGCTCACTATTTAATTACCCCCTTTCAAATGTTACTTAGCAATCTTCTTCTTTCTATTTCATTATGTGTTCACTTCTCTACATCTTACTGTTATGTCATAGGTTCTTTCATTTCTACTTCTTTCTGGTATTCTTTTCCGTTGTCCGATGTGTTATTTTCTATACATATTTATATAGTACTAGCTGACCCGGCCCGGCTTCGCCCAGTCCTTGGTGGGGAGCATCTCATTTAATTCATATAAGTAGTCATATAAGTTCCCGTTACCGACTGTCTGTCTGTCTGTCTGTCTGTCTGTCTGTCTGTCTGTCTGTCTGTCTGTCTGACCCGGCCCGGCATCGCCCAGGCCTTGGTGGGGAGCATCTCATTTAATTCATATAAGTAGTCATATAAGTTCCCGTTCCCGTTACCGACTATCTGTCTGTCTGTCTGTCTGTCTGTCTGTCTGTCTGTCTGTCTGTCTGTCTGTATGACCCGGCCCGGCTTCGCCTAGTCCTTGGTGGGGAGCATCTCATTTAATTCATATAAGTAGTCATACAAGTTCCCGTTACCGACTGTCTGTCTGTCTGTCTGTCTGTCTGACCCGGCCCGGCATCGCCCAGGCCTTGGTGGGGAGCATCTCATTTAATTCATATAAGTAGTCATATAAGTTCCCGTTCCCGTTAACGACTATCTGTCTGTCTGTCTGTCTGTCTGTCTGTCTGTCTGTCTGTCTGTCTGACCCGGCCCGGCTTCGCCCAGTCCTTGGTGGGGAGCATCTCATTTAATTCATATAAGTAGTCATATAAGTTCCCGTTCCCGTTACCGACTATCTGTCTGTCTGTCTGTCTGTCTGTCTGTCTGACCCGGCCCGGCATCGCCCAGCTCCTGGTGTGGAGCATCTCATTTAATTCATATAAGTAGTCATATAAGCTCACGTTCCCGTTCCCGACTATCTATCTGTCTGTCTGTCTGTCTATCTGTCTGTCTATCTGTCTGATCCGGCCCGGCTTCGCCCAGCCCTGATGGGGAGCATCTCATTTAATTCATATGAGTAGTCATATAAGTTCCCGTTCCCGACTGTCTGTCTGTCTGTCTGTCTGTCTGTCTGTCTGTCTGTCTGTCTGTCTAATCATTTATTGGTTGCAGTTAGAACAACCTTAGATAAACGAAGACCAACTTACAAAATGCATTAGAAAGAGCACTTGAAAGATCTTTACATCTTCCCCAACAATTAACTTGGATAAATGGAGCAGCGGCAGCAGCAGCAGAAGAAGAAGAAAAAGGAGGAGTAGGAGCTGGGAGGAGGAAGAGGGAGGAGCAGGGAGGAGGAGGAGAAAGAGAGAAGAGGAGGATGGAGGAGGGAGAGGGAGGAGGGGAGGAGAAGAGGAAGAGGGTAGGAGGTGGAGGAGGGGAGAGGAGGAGGAGGAGGAATATAACGCATATGCCTGTAGATTTAATAATGGCTGAAGTTGTTCCATGTCTTCTTAGAGTTGGCGACAGTGTAAAGAAATATAAAATCTTCAAACTTGATAGAGATAAGGTAACTATTATTTAGTTATTCTTTAAGCAAAAAATGATGAGTTACAATGTTATGCATTATGCATTATTTTTATGAAAACTTTGAAAATGTCTTACAGATTGTATCATTATTTATTATAACTCATATGCCGGTACATAACTATGGACAAAGAGTTTATAAATCTTTGAAAACGATGCCACAATATGACTATAAGTTATACAGAAAAGTTATGCCCCTTGAAATAACTTTTACAGAGTTAAGTCCCCTGAGATATATGAAATTATAATGAAAATTGAAAAATGAAATAATATTGGGTAAGTAGCCGATTTCACACTAAAAAAATATGACAGTGGGCTGCGCTGGAATGAAAGGAAGACGTGTAGAAAATTTCATCTCAATCGGATGGGCCGTTCGCGAGCGCATAAAGGACATATGGACATACAGACAGACAGACAGACAGACGGAGATCGCCTTTTATATATAAGACTAGCTGACCCGGCCCGGCTTCGCCCAGTCCCTGGTGGGGAGCATCTCATTTAATTCATATAAGTAGTCATATAAGTTCTCGGTCCCGTTACCGACTGTCTGTCTGTCTGTCTGTCTGTCTGTCTGTCTGTCTGTCTGTCTGTCTGTCTGTCTTTCTGGCTGTCTGTCTTTCTGTCTGTCTGTCTGTCTGACCCGGCCTGGCATCGCCCAACTCCTGGTGTGGAGCATCTCATTTAATTCATATAAGTAGTCATATAAGCTCCCGTTCCCGTTCCCGACTATCTATCTGTCTGTCTGTCTGTCTATATGTATGTCTGTCTGTCTATATGTCTGTCTGTCTGTCTGTCTGTCTGTCTGTCTGTCTGTCTATCTGTCCCTCCCTCTCTGTCTGTCTGTCTGTCTGCCTGTCTGTCTAATCATTTATTGGTTGCAGTTAGAACAACCTTAGATAAACGAAGACCAACTTACAAAAAGCATTAGAAAGAGCACTTGAAAGATCTTTACATCTTCCCCAACAATTAACTTGGGTAAATGGAGCGTCGACAGCAGCATCAGCAGAAGAAGGAAAAGGAGGATTAGGAGCTGGTAGCGTCTCATTAAATTAATACAACAAAAAAAGTAACTTAAAAGAATGTTAGTTAGTTAGTTAGTTAGTTAGTTAGTCGACAGATCATCCTCGTTGCACATCGGACCATTCAGTCCATAAGTGCTCGGATCCCCTCCTCAGCAAATCTCGCAGCGTGTAGCGGCTAACGACGCCAGTTCTGTGTTGGTTTATCAATCTTCTTTGGCTTCCTGCGTAGTGTTCTTGTTTGGCCACCCCTCTTTTAAATTGCTGCTCTCGCAGTCTGGCCATTGTTGTAGATTCACAGTCATCACTTGTATCTTGCAAAAGTCTCACTTCTCGTAGAGCATTCAGAATGTCAGCCTGGTCCATGGCGCGTCCGCCCTCCACAGTAGCCTCACCTGCGAGCTTGTCAGCCCGCTCATTTCCTTGTACTCCCGCATGCCCTGGCACGAAGATGAAACTAATCTTTGCCAGCCGAGACCGCTCCAGAGGCAGCAACCATTCTCTTCGGATCAACCCCTCCTCTATCCTCTTGATCATGTTCATTGAGTCGCTAAGGAAACAAGCCCTAGTGAATGTCTGTGTCTCGAGCCATGTTATTGCTTTACTTACTGCCATGACTTCCATGGTCAGGCTACTTGTGGTTTCAGTTAAAGCACCAGAGTCCTCCTTCACAATTCTCCCTCCGGCCCGAGCTGTAAAGGCCTATGAGCTTCTCACATGTCGGACGACCGACCCATCTGTGTAGATGACCGCGTCACTGTCTAGCGAATTCTCGAAAATCAACGCTTGTACTTCAGCCTCCACAGCAGCCGGATTTTCTTGTCTGCATTTTCTATCTAGTTGGATGCAAACTGAAAAGGATGTGCAGAAGTCTGTTGGTACTTGCACCCACTCCTCGCCAGGTTCTAAGTCCTCAAGTGAACACACCTGTTGAAGAATGTCTTCGGCTTGACCCATCCACGACCGTCCTCTTTTTAACCTGCTGCCCTTCACCTTCCTAATTTCACTATGCAGTGGATGCTGTGTGTTTGCGTTAATTCTGAGGTAGGCGCGTGCCCTGCAAACTTGCATTCTCTCTTCAATGGTTGGAAAATCAAGAAGGTACGCATCGCCCTGCATGCTGTATCTCTTGTACATCCAAGAATAATGCGCATAGCTTCATTCTGTATCCTTTCCATCCTTTCTATCTGCTTATGGCTGAGAGTCAGGATTGCCATTGCATACTCCAAAACAGACATGACCAGCCCCTCGTTAGAGAAGACATAAATGGCGCTGTTCACAGTTTGCTGCCGCCATCACCCGCATCGCTGCCAAACCCCGCTTGGCCTTTGTTATCACCTGGTCTATGTGCACATTATAAGCAAGGCTTCGATCAAACCGTATCCCCAGGTAATTCATTGCCTGCGTTCTTTCCACCGTCTCTGAACACAGCATTACAGTTGGTGTTGGATTGTTGACAATATGATTATTCAACGAGAACCAAGTCACTGTTGCCTTTGTTGGGTTGACCATTGCCCCAGCTTCATCACACCAAGTACTTATGCGATTGAGTTCGGTTTGTAGTTCCACAGCAACCTCCTCTCTATCCTTACCCTGACGATACACTAAAACATCATCGGCATATGACAATGTCCTGCCAGGTCCAGTGATCTGCTCACTGGTGATTCTCACTGTGTAGCCGTTGAACAGTACCGGAGATAATGGTGATCCCTGTGGTAGGCCAGGATATATTGTTGTTGGTTCCGAAGTCCAACTGCCACATCTAAAAACTACTTTCCGTTGGAAGAGGGCTGCAGCGATCCAACTAAGGAGGAATGGACTTACGTTTAGTTCAAGAAGCTGAAACATTAAAAAATCCAGTGGTACTCTGTTGTATGCGTCCTCAAGATCAATCGCTGCAGCAACGGTTTCAGTGCCTGAGTGGAACCCTTCATAGACATCATGGGCAAAGACTGCTGCATTGGTCCAGGTTTCTCTTTTTGGACGGTACCCACCCAGGGTAGGTGGGAAAAAACCTTGCCTCTCTAGTTGGCTTGATATTTTCCTGGCAATTACCTTCTCCAGCAGCTTGCCTACTGTATTCTGCATGGTTATAATTCGATATCCCTGAATTTTTTTGTGGTCTTTGTCAGGCTTCGGCAAGGGAATCAGATAGCTATGTAACCATTCCTCCTTGATGCTAGCACTCCCTATACTGTTGTTGTACATGTCTGCTAGTTTCTCTAGCTCATTGTCGGTACACCTATTTATGTCGTCGTATCTTATGCCATCAGGACCTGGAGCACTGCTTTTTGATCGTCGAAGCACAGCCTTGATTTCTTTCACTGTCACTGTGTCTTCATCCGAAGTGTTCTGGGCCTTGCATCTGTCTGAGGTGACCTCCTTGGCCAGATTCCGGCCTCCCATGTCTGTCTGGTTGCTCTGCTCAAGGTAGCGTTCAAAGAGGGCTTTGCCCTTGTCCTCGTCAGTCCTCTGCCAGATGAGGTCAGCACCTTGGAAGTCAGAAATGCTCTTATTCTTGACTACCCCACTCATGCTTTTATGTAGTCGCCAGAACAATTTCAGTGACTTGTCTGTGCTTACTCTTTGACACACCTCTGCCCATTTTTCGCTTTTAACCACCTTGACCAGTTTTTTGAAATAGCTTACATTTGTGTGCATCTCTCTTTCTAAGTGCAAGCAGGGACTAGGATGACCAGCTCTGTTCTTCTTGGCATTTTGCCATCTCCTTACAGCACTACGCTTATCCACCCAAGCCTTCTCCACCTCGAAACTCCACCACGGTGGCTGCTCCCAGCTTTTTTTCCTGCCTTGAAACGTTCTGCGCTTGTCACGTCTTATTTTACTCACCACATCTTGCCCTGTACTGTCATACTGGAACGTCTTTACCTTTAAAAGAATGTCCTTCCACACACCATCCATTATTTTTAATGAAAACTCTTTCTAATCACCTGCATGACTACAGTAACTTCTTAAGCATAAAAAGATGAGTTACAATGTTATGCATTGTGCATTATTTTTATGAAAACTTTGAAAATGCCTTAAAGATTGTATCATTATTTATTATAACTCATATGCCGGTACATAACTATGGACAAAGAGTTTATAAATCTTTGAAAACGATGCCACAATATGACTATAAGTTATACAGAAAAGATATGCCCCTTGAAATAACTTTTACAGAGTTAGGTCCCCTGAGATATATGAAATTATAATGAAAAATGAAAAATGAAATAATATTGGGTAAGCAGCCGATTTCACACTATAAAAATATGACAGTGGGCTGCGCTGGAATGAAAGGAAGACGTGTAGAAAATTTCATCTCAATCGGATGGGCCGTTCGCGAGCGCATAAAGGACATATGGACATACAGACAGACAGACAGACAGACAGACAGACAGACAGACAGACGGAGATCGCCTTTTATGTATAAGATGATGTGTTCTCATATCTACTTCTATCTATTGTCTGTTGTGTCCTCATATCTACTCGTTTTGTGTTGTGTTCTCATAACTACTTGTTGTCTATTGTGTCCTCATATTTACATCTTTCTGTCGCCGTGTTCGGTTTATTGTACTTGCTTACCACTGTTTCCCAATGTCTTCCCCTTTTATATAGTTCTTACTGCTGTCTAATGTGACATATCGTATCTCTCTCAGTACCACAAAGCACCATCTGTCTGTCACTTTAACTCATTTAGTCCCAGATAGTTATTACTTTAACTCGTTCTCAAAGAAACTGATTAAATTTTAACCTCTTAACAAACAGTAAATTATCGGAACAGCCAGAACACAACCTTAAGACATTTTCTGCGGTAAAGCGGCTTCCATATGGATCTCCGTGGCCAAAGGCTTGCGAACGCTGCTTACCAGGCGTTTGAAACTCAGCTGCGACCGATTTGTGCAGCAGACCGTGTCGAGTTGTGTTATAACATGCTGGTATGTGAGCCGGTCGTTCAAAAAGCAATGTCAAACTACTGAACTTAAAACTTGCCTAATACATCAACAGCAGCTGAAAAATGCTGGTGTTGACTGCAACGTAATGTAAGGGATATGCAACATTTAAAAAATGGATATCCCCGGAGTGCTATAAAGTGCATCGAAAACGGAAATACTTTGGCATATTAATTGATTAAGTGCCATGAGATGACAAATCGTTTCATCTGAAATTTCCGTAAATGCCATGGGCTTTTAATTAAACTATAGTTAAAATACCAATACAGTAGCTTCCCCTATGCAACTCCCTTTAATTTGATATATAATACAACATGCCTGCTACCACATTAACAAAGTTTAAGTCATAAAAGTGATACATCTCTATTTCCCATCGTCCGCCATCCATTATTGTTTGGTCCAAACCTACCTTTTGTCTGGCATTGGATCTGTGAAACATCACAGTGGTTTGGAAATAACAAATCTGAAGGCCAGGTTTATGGAAGAAGGGACATGGGTCAGTGGTCCAGGTTATTGTAGAAACGCTGGACATGAAAATAAATGAGGCAGGGAAACAAGCAAGAGATGGAGAATCTTTCCGGTTGGTTTTTGATGAGAGTCACGTTCAGCAAGGGACCTTATAAACGATGATCTATAAAGTTGACACTTTACACCAAGAAGAGCATATTTCTGAGTTGTTTCCCTTCACAAAATACTGTGAGTTAATTCCCCTTACACATTTCCTTCATTGTTTCCCTTTATATGCATATCTTTCAGCTGTTTCGCATGATTTACTTTTATATTTTCTTTCTAATGGTGTACGTATCATTAATATTTCATTGTTGGTGAATTTTTGGCGTCTAATTATTACTGTCTCATTGGTGTCTAATTGTTGGTGTCTGCTTGTTGCAGGGATATGTTGCTGAAACTACTTCAACCGGACCCAGAACAAAGATTCACTGTTGCAGATTTCCTTGACATGATGCGGCCAGATAGTGCGTACAGACACATCATAGACAGCAACTAGACGTCCACAGTACTCGTACTTCTTGACACGTTATAGCCAAGAAATGGAATTTCAATTGTTTCTAGATCCATTTTAGACAGGAAATACAACTTCAAATAATTTTAGACACGTTTTACAGAGGAATTGGAATTTCAAGTACTCCTAGATAAGTTTTAGACAAGACATAGACCTTCAAGACCTAGGAAAATAAATGTTCACAGATGTAACAAACGGCAACGCTCTGTAATATACACAAACAAAAGAAAAACACATTACACCTTGTAAATATACATTGCTTTGTATGAAATAAAGGGTTTTAAAAAAAGTAGGATTTGTGTGATGACGTCTTCGCCTACGTTTCCGGCGTCAACACCACGTGTAGATTTGGATTAGAGATTTTCTCATTCACGGTTTATTTAAACATATCAGTGATATTAATTTTGTGGAAGTGAATTCGATAGTTTTTCACCACGTGAAGATCTGGATTAAAATTTCCTGTCACGGATTATTCAAACATGTAAAAACAAAAATACATGCACAATGCTTCACGTAAATGTCTGTAGCTAAGTGACCCAGAAATTACAAAGAAGCCATATTTTGATGGAAATGATAGTTTAAAGTTTATTGTCCAAGCGCGGGGCAGTTAACTTACTGCGGTCTCCAGAAAGCACGAAATTGTGTGTGTGTGTGTGTGTGTGTGTGAGAGAGAGAGAGAGAGAAAGAGAGAGAGAGAAAGAGAAAAAGAGAGAGAGAGAGAGAGAGAGAGAGAGAGAGAGAGAGAGAGAGAGAGAGAGAGAGAGAGAGAGAAATGGACAGGAGTTACATGCATTGCGCTTGCGAAAGTGGAAGTGAAGCATATGCAAGGAATGTGTATCTACATACATAAATGTCATATTATCATAACTGTATACATGTATGTATTTGTTTTATTCACAATGTCAAACTTAACACTAACAAACGGCAACACTCTGTAATATACACAAACAAAAGAAACACACATTACACCTTGTAAATATACGTTGCTTTGTATGAAATAAAGGTGTTACACAAAAAAAAATTGGTTACTGAGCGACAATCTCAGATACAACTGTAAGTAACCAACGCTACCCGATTCCTTACCGAATCTCTCGCAGCTATGTCCCCACACGTGGATATACGGGATTACGGAGAAAATCGTTAACCTCTTTGCCAGGGAGACGGCTCTGCGGAATTGCTAGATATCTAAAAGAAAAACACCCCGACAAACAAAATTGATGGTCCTTCATTATTATTCTGATGATCATATTGTTCTTTTCTTGTATCATCATAAAGGTCTTTCACATAATCTTCTTCTTCTTCTTCTTCGTTCATCCGGAGTTTTTTTTTCCGGATGTGATTGCATTGTGCCTGTTTACAGCAGAGCTGCATTCTTGCACCATTAGGCCGACACATCCGACTTCTGTGGGCATTTGTTGACCGGGTTAACCTTCCCGGGGTTTCTTAGGACGTTTGACTCTCACTGTTGTGGTGTTATCCCCAGTCCCAGCTGGTCCATAGAGAACAGCCAAAGATCCTGGTCAGCCCTCAAGGGAAGGCAGGGGCAGACCATGGGCATTCCCCGCCATCCAAGGAGGCTTCCATACTTGCAGAGCCGATACATAGCGCTCTGGTACTGGGCTCACCCAAGGAATCGTCACGTCCTGCACATGGCTGCTTAGCCTCACTTCTGTATATTGGGCCTTCCGTTCACCATAGGCTGTTCTTCCGGAAATCAGAAGTATGCAGTCTGCAGATGACATCCACACAGTGAGCTTTCGAATCGGACTTTCCATGTAATGGATTTGCTATCCAAGCAATATTACATTTCTTGCCACTAGGACACTTTTCCACCTTTTATGAAGCCTACACAGTGGGCTTTTGATTCGGACTTTCCACGTAATGGATTTGCTATCCAAGCAATATTCCATTTCATGCCACTAGGACACTTTTCCACCTTTTATGAAGCCCACACAATGGGCTTTTGATTCGGACTTTCCACGTAATGGATTTGCTATCCAAGCAATATTCCATTTCGTGCCTCTAGGACACTTTTCCACCTTTTATGAAGCCTACACAGCGAACATTCGATTTGGACTTTCCACAGAATGGATTTGCTATCCAAGCAATATTCCATTTCATGCCACTGGGTCTTCATGCACCTTTAAATGTCAACCTGTATGTAGTTAAAGTAAGCTGCGGTCAACTTTAGCTTGTTGATATCTCCATAGAGCTTGTTCTCAAATGAAGCAGGTGTGGGCCAACATATCTTTCTCTGTTCTGCATACGTTGGGCAATCCTGCAGCAAATGTTTTGCTGTCATTTTTCCAGTTCTACAATTACATTCATCGGTATCTCCTATCTTTAGTTTATTGAACAAGTGGTATTTCAGCCTGTTATGTCCTGTGTGGAGTCTGAAGATTGCTACTTGTTCTCTTCGGTCGAGTTTGTAATATGCATCATCCTTCTGATGGCCTGGATGCTCTGATTCCCATTTGGTTCTATAAGTGCTTTTTATCAACCTCTTTGCCTCATTATAGGTTATGTCTATGTAAGGCTGTGGTAGTCGTCCGCCCTCTTTTGCCAGTCTGTCAGCCTCTTCGTTTCCAGGTATACTGCAATGTGATGGGATCCACTGAATTACAACTTTTTTGGATTTCTGGCATAGACCATGGAGTGCTGCTCTTAGGTCAGTTAGTTCTGTGCTGTTATTGCTCTTCAGTATTGAGACAGCTGACTTTGCATCTGTGAAGATAGCTATTTGCTTCTCTTTATTTTCCTCCATCAGGAGCATTTCTGCTGCAGTTTTCAGAGCCTCTACCTCCGCTTTGAAGTTACTTGAAAATTTTCCAGTTGCCATTGAATGTGTTTTTTTGCTCCATTTTTTAAATTTACAAGAATTCCTCCTCCTCCATTCTCTATTGAATTTTTGGCTGATCCATCTGTATATGCATGGGTCCAATTCCTGCTTGGGTAATGTTCTTTTATGTAGTTTAAAGTTATTTCTCTTCTTTCGGTTTCATGCTGAGTGTTCTTTTTCTCAATACCAGGAATGTTTTCTATCATCTCAGGCAGTTGCTGCTGTCTCCAAGCTGGGAACTTGTGTGCATTGTATATGGGCTTGACTGTTGATATGTTAAGTATAGGATCTGCCCTAATCCTTCGTTTTGCAGTTTCTACAAAGTTGCTACGCTTCAGTCTTCCCTTTCCAAAACCATTAAATCTGTTGTACATAGGGTGGTCTGTCAATCTTCTAAATTTTTCTGCTTGTTGCTGGGCTCTGCTATCTCTTCTATCCTGCATTGGTTGTAAACAAGTGATCTTTTCTAGTTCATTAATAGGCGTTGTCTTCAGGCTTCCAGTTATGATTCGCATTCCTTGGTTTTGGACTCTACTTATTTTGTTAAAGTTTGACTTAGCTGCTGTTGCCCAAGCTGCAATGCCATATTCCAGTACTGGCCTCACCCGTCCAGTATATAACTTCTTGAGAACTTTCTCATCTGCTCCCCACGTTGTACCAGCAAGCTTTTTCATGATTGCCATTCTCTGCCTTGCTCTTGTTCGATTTTTCTCATTCTGTGTCTTCAATGTCAGGCGACGATCAAAGGTGACTCCTAGATAGTTTGGATATTCTTAATGGCGCAATATTTTTCCATTCAATACCAGCTTAGGTTGCTGAGTTTTATTTGAGAGGGAGAACACTGTGCATGTTGTTTTCTCCTCACTTATCTTCACTAGCCGTGATTTTTACCAGTCCTCTAGCGCTAATAAGGCTTGCTGTATTCTGCTGTTAGCTGTACTAATATATTCTTCAGATGTCCATATGGCTAGGTCATCTGCAAAGGAGGATGTGTGTACTCTGGCTGGAAAATTTTCTGTGATGTCATTTATATATGCTAGGAATAATGTTGGTGAAAGAACTCCTCCTTGGGGGACACCTTGCTCCAGCAGCATCATTTTGCTTGTTTGTCCTTGTACTTTTGTCCTGGCAGTTCTGTTCTCAAGGTAGTGGCTGATCCATTTATACATTTTTCCACAAACATGCATGTTTTGCAGTTTTACTTTCAGTCCTTCCTTCCATACTTTATCAAATGCTTTTTCTAAATCTATCCAGACTGCTAGTGTGTGCTTTTTCTCTTGGAAGGCATCCTCTATTTCCTGAGCTATATAGGTTATTTGATCTTCAGTGGATCTGTACTTTCTGAATCCTGCTTGGTGTGGTGTTAAGAGTTGGTTTTCTTCCAGATGCCATGTTAGCCTGCCATTGATATTGCGTTCCATTAATTTTCCTACACAGCTAAGTAGACTTACAGGTCGATAGCCATTTGGTTCTTCCAGGTCTTTTCCTTTCTTTGGGACTGGTATTAGTATAGCTTCCTTCCATGCCTGTGGGACTATTCCTCTCTTCCAGCTGTTATTTAGGACTGCTAGTAGTTTCTTCTTTGCCTTGGTGCCTAGTCCTATTAGCATTTCATTTGTGATTCCATCCTTTCCTGGTGATTTATTCTTTTTTAGGGTATTTATTGCCTGTTCCATTTCTTCCATTGTTCGATTTGCCATCATATATTCTGCTGCTGTCTCTGTATTTCTATGATGTATCTGTTTGTCTTTGATTGCTTTCTTCTGTTCGGTTGTAATATCAATGTGGTTTGCATTTGCATAGTGTTCCATTAGTGCATTTGCAGCCTTTTTTCCTGTAAGCAAGGCATTTCCTTGTTTAATTGTTATTTGTTTGTTTCTAGGTCCTTCATTGTTCATGGCTTTCACTAGTTTCCATAGTTTGTTTCCATCCCTGTCAAAATTAAGGTTTTCTGTTTTTTCCCTCCAACAATCTCTTGTTGTTTGATTTACTGTTCTTTTATATTTTGCTGAGATGGCTTTGAGAGAGATATTCGCATCAATTGTTTGTTCTCTCTCTGCTGTCTTCCTGGCATCTTCAACTTTGTCCTCCAAACTTTGTAGTTCTTCAGTCCAGTATGGTTTTTAAATATTTCCTCGCTCCTCTAGGAATGGACTCAGTGGCTGCCTGTATTATCGCTCTGTTTAGACTTTCCACCATTTGCTTTATGTTGCCATATCGTGTATTTATGTTTTCACAATATTTGTCTGTTAGTATGGCAAATCTGTCCCAATCTGCTCGTTTGTAATTCCAGCGGGGTAAGGGCTTTTGCTCCTGTGGAACATACTCCATATTCATTACAAGCTTGATTGGTCTGTGGTCACTACCTGCTAATTGGTCCAGCACATGGCGATCGATTTTGTGGAGGATGTCTCCTGTGCAGAAAGCTAAGTCTGGAGTAGAAGTGGTAAGCCATCTTCTGGAGTAGAAGCTAGGTGTGTCATCCGCTTTGTTGAGTAGATGGAGATTTGAGTCTATTTCCCAGTCCTCCAATTCATCTTCTCTTTTGTCAGTATCTGGGTATCCCCATCTTTCTGAACGGCTATTAAAGTCTCCGACAATAATGCAGTTTGTGTCAGTTATTTTCATGTTTGAGAGTGTAAGGTCCTTATCTGTTGGGCTATACAGATTGTAGATTCTTATTTTCACGACAAGACAAATGCCTTCCCGTACGACAACACTGGTCAAGACGCCATAAGCAAGATCAGAAGAAGGAAACTAACTTCCTCCCGCAGGAGACAAGAAAGATGGTTGCAGCCACCATGGTGGAATGGAGAGGTCGAGAAGGTATGGCTGGGAAAGAGGCAGGCTTTCAAGGACTGGCAAAAGGCCAGAAAGGCTAACATGCCACAGGTTGAAATGGCGAACCTGAAGACTGAGGTCGATAGGACGACGACTTTTTTTTCAAATCCTGCGCCAAACAGGCCAAGGCCGAGAAATGGGACGAGTTCTGCAGGAAGGTGTGCTCCGAGCGATCTCTTACGACATTCTGGCGCCTCCCAAGAGCATGAACGGTGCTGCACAACTTAGGGGTATTCCAGACTTTCAAGGCACAGACCTCGCATGGAAAAAGTCGGATGCGGATAAAGGTAAGGCCCTTCTTGCACGCTACATAGAACAGACTGACCAGAAAGACGAGCCCGCCAGACAGAGGACCACGACGACACTCTCTCAGTTGTGCGAGGGGGTCGGGACAGACGAAGAATGGACAATCACAGCTGAGATATTGCGTGCGATGCTCAAGAAATCACCTAACACCGCCTCAGGCCCAGACGGCATCCGATATGGTGACCTACTGGTGATATCAGATGATGAAATGGAAGAACTGGCCAGAGAATTCAACACCAGTATCCAGAGGGGTCAGGTCAAAGAAGAATGGCTACACAGCTACTTACTGCCGCTGCCAAAACCGAACAAAGACCATTCCAAGATAAGCGGCTACAGAATCATTACGATGCAGAATACTGCTGGCAAGCTACTGGAGAAAATTGTAGCACACAGACTTGATTGGGACTTGGAACAGCTCGGCTGCTTCCCGCCCACACTTGGAGGATACAGACGCAACAAAGAGTCATGGCTGAATGCGGCTGTCTTTGCTCAAGATGTTTACGAAGGATTTCAGGTCAGAGAAGAGACATGTGCGGCCGCCATAGACTTAGAGGACGCATATAACAGAGTATCTTTCGAGCACTTGACGCAACCCCTCCCCAGACTGAAAGTGCACCCTCATCTTGTACGATGGATAGCTGCAGTTCTGCTCCAAAGGAAAATGGTGCTAAGATGCGGGAGTTGGTCTTCTGAGCCGATAACGATATGTCCAGGATTGCCGCAGGGTTCACCACTGTCATCAGTACTATTCAACGTGTATACGGTGCCGATCACTGAACAACAGTTGGACGGGAGGGGTAGGACTCTGTCATTCGTTGACGACATCCTCGTGTATCGACAGGGTCGAGATAGACAGGCGGTTGCCAATGATATGCAGGGCGAACTAAATCGAATTTCCTCATGGTGTGCTGATGCCGTGCCCTTGTCAACCCTGCAAAGACAACGGTTACAGGGTTCTAACTAAAGAACCATATTGTGAAAGCAGACATGCCGGCAGTAAGAATGGATGGGAGCAGTGTGAGTAGAACCCAGTCAATGACATATCTTGGCGTGAGGCTTGATCGTAGCCTGTCCTTCAGAGATCATGTCGATTATGTCATAACGAAGGCTCGAAAAGGTTTGTCAGCTATGAGAGTCATGGCGACTGCCAATATCGAGCAAAGACTGCTAATACTTCTGTTCCAAGGACTTGTAATTTCACGCATCGAGTATGCCCTGGCCATCCTCACTGTCAGCCCTACACAGATTGGAAGACTCGAAAAGGTACAAAACGAAGCCATGCGCATCATTTTGGGCTGCACGAGAGACACCAGCTGTGTAGCAATGAGATACCTCCTTGACTTCCCGACAATGGAACACAGGATCAAGATCTGGAGAGTTCGTGCATACTTAAAAATAAGTGCAGATGAGCAGCACCCTCTGCATGACGCTATATTCAGAGAAAAGGGTGACAGGCTAAAGAGGGGCAAATCATGGATGGATCGGGCGAAAGATGTCGTCAGACAGGTCTGCAGTCTTATCAGCATCAACCCCGGCAAGGAATGGGTGCCGGTGCCTCCAGCCTTTAAGTGCACTTTCTCCTTCATTATCACACTCGACAGACGGTGCAGAGAGCAGAACCCTGCCGCTGTCAATGCAGAGGTTAACGCGCTCATCTATGAACACTCAGATAGCCCCGAAGTGCTCATCTATACAGATGGATCTGTTGTAAAGCAGCAGAGAAGTGCGTGGGCTTTTACAGCCCGTTCAGTGGGCCAAACCGTTCAAGAATCCAGTGGTGCCCACTCTATGACCACGAGCAGCATGACGATGGAGGTGATGGCAGTTACACAGGCCTTCATATGGCTGGAATCACAGCATTATACCAACGTGTGTGTACTAAGTGATTCAATGAGCATGATTCAGAAGGTCGAAGCTGGATCTGTACGTAGACAGTGGACTGAATCGATGCGGAAGTCTGTTGTCCGTAAAGTCACCTTCATCTTCGTCCCGGGACATGCGGGAGTCGAGGGAAATGAACGAGCTGACAAACTGGCTGGCTCTGCACCCCCTGTAGATGGCCAGCCCATGGATCGTGCCGATGTTATTAACGTCCTTAAAGATTTGGCGAGAACAGAGGATTTTGACGTCAGTGATGCCACATCGCTGTCCAGGATGAAAGGCCTGGGAGTAAGAATCGGCACAGCCAGACGCGAGAGGTACATCGGGAAAACAAAGTGCCTCGTCAACCAACACAGAACTGGCACTATTAGCCACCGGACGCTGATGCATATACTGGGGGGAGGATCTGAGCACCTATGGACATGTCCGGAGTGCAACGAAGATACCCCAACTGAGAACTGATAACTGATAACTGATCTTATTTTCACGTCCTTTATCATTATATCAACACCTATAATTTCCGTTTGGTTGTCAGAGATCACAGATACTTCGCTGCAAAGTATTGTATTTCGTGTAAGTATTAGAACTCCTCCTTTGTGTCCTTCGCGGTCGAACCGTGTGGCCTGATATCCTCTGACTGAGAATTTGTGATTGGCGTTGAGGTGTGTCTCTTGAATGCATGCCACATTTATTCTATCTTTATGAAGACGCTGTGTTAGGGAGTCTTTCTTCTTGTAAACTCTTTCGGCATTCCACTGTAGTATGTTGAGTGTCCGGGGTATTTGGTCAATAGCTCTTAACCTACTCCTCTGTGCCTTGACTCCACAGCACAGGGGAAGGTGGCCACCAGTAGTCATGGGTGGACCCCCTCGAGGCAGGGGGCCCGGCACTATCGCCGCCTGATGGGACTTCACGGGATTAGCACCATAAAGATTAATTTTGATTTGTGACATCATGGATTAAGTTACGTTGCACTGCTTTGTCAAGCCTGTGGCTCAGTACATCCGATTTCGACAAGCATTTATTCGGGATGCTTTCCCTAGCCTTTGACTGTCCCCAGTCTACCTACAAGGCAGCAGGTTTTACGTTGCACTGCTTTGTCAAGCCTGTGGCTCAGTACATCCGATTTTGACAAGCATGTATTCGGGGTGCTTTCCCTAGCCTTTGACTGTCCCCAGTCTACCTACAAGGCAGCAGGTGTGTGTGTCTCTTCGTCTGGTCCCTCTCCCTTGACCTGTCCATCATAGGTGGCCCTACCAGTAGCTGTGCTACCGTCGGCATAGCTCTTGGGGTCATTGGGACGCACAAGCCCCTCTACCTCGTCACGGTGGACACACAGCAGTGGGGCTTTCACATAATCTGACCACGCATGTAAAATCTGATCTTTTTCTATTATGATTTTGCCATCTTTGGTTTTTAGGCAACCTGTTGATGTGTGTGTGTTCTTTTGTTAGTGATGCCATTAATTCTTGTGTGCATTAATTTGGTATTCTGGGTGTTGTGTTGGTTTTCAATTTCCTTGCAATTTTCCTCAAGCCATGTTACTTTTGCCTCTTTGCATAGCTTCCTAATTTTCCTGTGAATTTCTTGGTAAATTTCCTTGTTATTTTTGTTATTTCTTCTTATTTCCATGAGGTTTAAGATGTCTTCCATCATCCATTTCTTGCGTCCTATTATCTTTATTTTTGGGATTATCATTGTTGTTAGTGCAGCGTCTTGACTGATTTCTTTTATATTTCCAATTGGTCACTGACTTTTTTTTCCCCCGCGTTTCCATCCTGTTTCAGGATATTGCGGTCAACACCAGCATCTTTCAGCTGTATGTTGATTCCTAGGCTAGATTACGCTCATAAGCACGCCACGACTTTCTGAGTGACCGGTTCCATACTCTCATAAGTCACTAGCATGAATCGAACCACTTCTAATTCTCGTCCGCTCGCGTTGACTACGAGAGTATTCGGGATTAACGGAGAAAGCTGCTAACCCCTCGGCCAGGCAGCCGGCAATTGGTCACTGACGTCTTGAAATAATATTTCCATATCGGACACTGCATCGAATCTGTTCTTTACTTCTACGTTGAATTTATTTGTTATCTCCTCACTCTTCAGTGCCTGTAGAGCAAATTTTGCGTCTCTTTATGTATATTTGACTTTCTTTAAGTTTATATGTAAATTGCCTAATATTAATCTATAGTTGCAGTAGCAGTATACGCTTGGTAGGGGGACATAAACATCTAATATTGTTACAAGGGAGAGTACTAGAATTTGAAAAAGAAAATAGTATAACTAGCTATAATACCACAAATTAACATCATCATCTTTCACCTTTATTTGGCAAATAAAATACTCAAGACCGCAGTCATTCTTTGCAATCATGAAAAGAAAGCTATTAAAATCTTTATAAAACATGTGTTTAATCTTTACTTACTTACATTTTATGATCAAATTGTTCAATTCTACGTTTATGTTTAAAGTTTTAAACTGTACTTTTAATGATAACACAGTGAAATTATGGTACGAATGCTTCCCCCCTTTATGGGGAAACAACATTTTTTACTGGCCTCTTAAGGCCACCCACAATTTAAAGAAAATTTACTTACATTAACGGCGAAAGACCTTGGATGTCTGTGGGGTTTATGTTGATAAATATGTTTAGAGGAAATGTCATTTATGTTTGTAAATTTCATTCAATTTGAACAAATAGCTCTCTCTTTCTCTCTCTCTCTCTCTCTCTCTCTCTCTCTCTCTCTCTCTCTCTCTCTCTCTCTCTCTCTCTCTCTCTCTCTCTCTCTCTCTCTCTCTCTCTCTCTCTCTCTCTCTCTCTCTCACTCTCAAGCAGACACCATTTTCACAGCTTTCGCGTTTTACTTCGTAAAATAGGATTTTTGCTGCGAGGTTTAATGTGGGGTGTCAAAGTGTTAGGTAGGACATAGATAGGACAAGAGACAGAAGAGGGTTAAGGACAGATAGGACGTAGATAAGGACCTCTACAAGGGAGTAGATAGAGTAGAGACAGAACGCAAGCAAGAACATAGAACAATCATAAGACAGGACTTAGGTGGGGGACACGGACGTGTCATATCTAGGACACCAGTAGGACCAACCCCGAGGATAGGGCGGGGGAGGCTGGTTCACGGGACAACACCCGTAAACAGACTCAGCAGTAGTACAACCCTGTTGACATGAACAAGACTACTGGACTACGTGACCAATTCAACAGCACGGAGTTTTGCTGACCGCACGAGATTTAGGACGACCAGGCTAGCGAGTGGAGTGAATTGAGTCAGACGGGACAGGACAGTCTTCCAGACAGGACGTGTGCGATTTTTCCGAAAGCCACTATGTAGTTTACGAGGGCGCATGTTACAGATAACAAGAGTTGAGATTGTATTTGATTATGAATGAGTTTTGTGAGGAAAGGCGACCACTGTATATTTAGACAGGCAATCACCGCCTGATCATGATTGTATGAACGTATCAGGTTCGCTTGAATTAAACGTGTATAAATTCCATCCACGCAACTGATATTTTCTGTGAGGTGTGGATGAAGTAGCGAGAGTGCCTGTATGCAATCTAAGATGTTGACATGGGGAAATTGTGTAGATACATACAAGAGTATCATTTTCGGAAACATAGTGATTCACGAATATTTTTGAATTTCTTTACACGAAACTAAGTGTGAATGAGTATACCTGGAGTGTGAAAGAGTTTCTATTAAATGTTTTGGTGTGCTTGGGAGTAAATGATTACTCAACCATCATCATTAACAGGAATTATGTAGGGTAGGTAGTTAACACATGCCACGAATATAATGTTGTCACATGTGTATGAATGTATATGGTGTATTCGCAAATGTAAAAAAAAACACTGCTTTTGTAAAAAACAAAAAAACAAAACGTGCACAATGCCATAAATGTTATATTATCATAACTGTATATATGTATGTATTTGTTTTATTCACAATGTCACACTTAACACTAACAAACGGCAACGCTCTGTAATATACACAAACAAAAGAAACACACATTACACCTTGTAAATATACATTGCTTTGTATGAAATAAAAGTTCCCAAAAAAAAAAAAAAATTTACCGAGGTGTGGAGTGTAAGAGTTCCAGCGTCAACACCACGTGTAGATTTGAATTAAAGATTTTCTCATTCACGGATTATTTAAACATATCAGTGATATTAATTTTGTGGAAGTGAATTCGATAGTTTTTTCACCACGTGTAGATCTGAATTAAAATTTCCTGTCACGGATTATTGAAATTTAAAAAAAAAAGATGTGTAATGGCTGGTCATTAAGAACATATGTTGTTCTTGAAAGATTATATATATAAGAGGTGAGAACTCATACATTTATAGACACAATATTTATAAGTTTAAGGATGTAAGGATTTATATTCAAGTTCTGCATTTCAGGTTGTTAGAGATAAGGTACAGCAATGTGAATAGATATAGCATTGATGCGAAGCAAATTGTTAGAGGTATGGTAAGGATGTGAATGAAGAAATCAAATTCCACAACTTCTCACAAATATCTGTATTTCTGTGTGCCCTTGTTCTGTCTGTTAGTCTCATCTAAGTATCCTGGGGATGACATGAGAAATGTTTCATATCAAGGACTTTAATAATTCGTCATCTTTCTTTTCTCCAGTAATGTGAGAATGGTGAGAGTGTCTTGTTAACATTCTGAAGATCCTGATGTGCAGGTGTCTGCCCAACTTGCTGGTGCTGTCATACTCTGCTCTGACCGTTTCTAGCAATACATATCGTACTATTACGATAAAGATAATGATTATGATCGATAACAAGACGAATATTCGGTCAATGTTATATTTTTGTTGTATGTGAATGTTCTGTCATGTTATGTATATTTGTTGTATGTGTATGTTCTGTCATGTTATTTATATTTGTTGTACATGAATGTTCTGTCTTGTTATGTACATTTGCTGTACACGTATGTTCTGTCATGTTATGTATATTTGTTGTCTGCGTATGTTCTGTCATGTTATGTATATTTGTTGTACGTGTATTTTCTGTCATGTTATGTGTATTTGTTGTACGTATATGTTTTGTCATGTTATGTATAATTGTTGTTCGTGCATGTTCTGTCATGTTGTGTATATTTGTTGTATGTGTATGTTCTGTCATGTTATGTATATTTGTTGTATGTGTATGTTCTGTCATGTTATGTATATTTGTTGTATGCGTATGTTTTGTCATGTTATGTATATATGTTGTACGTGTATTTTCTGTCATGTTATGTATATTTGTTGTATGTGTATGTTCTGTCATGTTATGTATATTTGTTGTATGTGTATGTTCTGTCATGTTATGTATATTTGTTGTATGCGTATGTTCTGTCATGTTATGTATATTTGTTGTACGTGTATTTTCTGTCATGTTATGTATATTTGTTGTACGTGTATGTTCATGTGGTTCCCTATGTTTTACTATAAATAGCTATGTAGCAAAGGGCTTACGAATGAAATTTTTAATACCACATACCGCGGTTGAAACACAGCTGTGGCAGATTTGTCAGAATTGTTGGTTTCCCTACAATGGTATGAGTGCCTGTCATTCAGAATACAATGGCAAACTACTGAAAGTAAACCTGCCCAGCAATCACAAACTGCCAAAATGCTGGAGTTGACTGCTACGACCTGCAAAGGATATGCACCCATCTAATAATAGCGCTTTGCCATCCGATAGTTTATTACATTGCCCTTCAAAACAGGCATAATAACTACAATTCATGGCGGGGACCAGAGGTGGATCTATACATCTCCATAGCACAAAGCCTGGGCTGAGTTGTAGAGACCATGTGTTGCCCATACAGCATGATCCCTCTCTCGGCCTGTCTAGTTGTAGAGACCATGTGCTGCCCATACAGCATGATCCCTATCTCGGCCCGTCTAGTTGTAGAGACCAAGTGTTGCCCACACATCATGATCCATATCTCGGCCCGTCTAGTTGTAGAGACCAAGTGTTACCCACACATCATGATCCCTATCTCGGCCCGTCTAGTTGTAGAGACCAAGTGTTGCCCATACAGCATGATCCCTATCTCGGGCAAACCAGACCATAAACCTTGGTCGAAAACTGGTTTAGGAACGTAGACAGACAGTAAGAGCATTGCATTGCTAACCCGGCAGCTAGTTTGGTTTCAGATATATTTGTGTTACCTTTCCCCTGAAGTAAACTAGACGGGCTGAGATAGGGATCATGCTGTATGGGCAACACTTGGTCTCTACAACTAGACAGGCCGAGAGAGGGATCATGCTGTATGGGCAACACTTGGTCTCTACAACTAGACGGGCCGAGATAGGGATCATGATGTGTGGGCAACACTTGGTCTCTACAACTAAACGGGCCGAGATAGGGATCATGCTGTATGGGCAACACTTGGTCTCTACAACTAGACGGGCTGAGATAGGGATCATGCTGTATGGGCAACACTTCGTCTCTACAACTAGACAGGCCGAGAGAGGGATCATGCTGTATGGGACAACACTTGGTCTCTACAACTAGACGGGCCGAGATAGGGATCATGATGTGTGGGCAACACTTGGTCTCTACAACTAAACGGGCCGAGATAGGGATCATGCTGTATGGGCAACACTTGGTCTCTACAACTAGACGGGCTGAGATATTGATCATGCTGTATGGGCAACACTTGGTCTCTACAACTAAACGGGCCGAGATAGGGATCATGCTGTATGGGCAACACTTGGTCTCTACAACTAGACGGGCTGAGATATTGATCATGCTGTATGGGCAACACTTGGTCTCTACAACTAGACGGGCTCCAGCTGTCTCTCTCTCTCTCGATACGGTATGAGACATTGCCGATTCGTTCTTGCTTGTTGTAAGATATCTCAACTGTCTTTCACGATACGGTATAAGGCAATGTTGTCTCTATCACGTTTATTGTAAGTCACCTCACTTGTTTTCTCACATAAAGATGTCTGGACAACTCATAGCCTGAAAGTGAAGCTAAAACACGACAAAATGAGGCCGTACGAACCATTCCTGGCTGTACAAACGGGCTCGTCATCATCACGTGCCTTGCCGACTTTGCGAGCGATCATTCGTCTCAAGTTCAATAACATACGAGGAAAGATGAAGAGAAAGTTTAATAACAGAAGAGGAAGGGTGAGGAGGAAGTACAACAACAACAAATAAGAGGAACGATAAAGAGGAAGTACAACAACATAAGAGATAAGATGAAGAGGAAGTACAACAACATAAGAGGAAGGATGAAGAGGAAGTTCAACAACAACAAATAAGTGTAAGGATGAAGAGAAAGTTCAACAACAACAAATAAGAGGAAGGATGAGGAGGAAGTTCAACAACAACATATAAGAGAAAGGATGAAGAGAAAGTTCAACAACATCAACAAATAATAGGAAGGGTGAGAGGGAGAACAACACCATTACGTCATATAATAATAATAAGAAATAATAATAATATCAGAATTGCAAACAAGAAGAAATATTCTCGACAGTGAGTCTGCGTATCTGTCCGTCTGTCCTTTTATCTTATTTCATGTCTGTTTTCCTTTTGGTGGTTATCTGTCCTCTATATTTAACAATTTTGCTTCTCTTTCTTTCTTATTGTTTGTTTATGTTTGTGTTGTCATATTTCATTCCGCTATCGTTCTGGTCCTTTCATTACCGAGTTTCATTCATTCGCTCTTTCCTCTGTGTTTCTTTGTCTCACGGTGTTGTGGCTGTCCTTAACTTCATGTCCGTGATTATGTTGACGTTTATATTTAGTTTTCTGCTGACAACACTAGTGGCTTCAGAATGGGACCATTCCAAGTGTAAGCTTATGTCGGGGATAAGGCTGGACATCACAGAGCGGTCCCGGCTGACACGCCATCTGGACTCCCCACATGGACACAAGTGACCTCTAATTGCTTTGTTCTCCAGAAGATGATTACGGCATTCCGGAGCCTGCTTGTTGACTTAAAGAATCAACACGCGCGGCTGTATTGTTTCATCTCCACTTCGTTTGAATCGTTATGATAAGAACTAATCCTTCTATGACGCTTTAAATTGGATTCTTTAACACAGTTGACTCTTCTAGAAGGATCGACTACCAAGAGAGTGTCCCGTATATTGAAAATCCAACTATATCGTTCAGTTTGCTTACAGTGAGCGAGTCGAGCGGTCGTGTTCTTCTACAACACAGCGGAATATATTCGAGATTTGTTATTTTCTGCAGTGCCAGCGGAACTAAACGTA
>JACEFZ010005139.1:0-20000 GCA_014155875.1 Cepaea nemoralis
GTAGCAGTAGCAGCAGCAGCAGTAGCAGTAGTAGCAGCAGTAGCAGCAGTAGCAGCGGTAGCAGCAGTAGTAGCAGTTGCAGCAGTAACTTTAACTTTACCCTCAGTGTGTGTGTAATTAATCTGTGATCACTGTAACAGTCTGCAGTGGGGACTGTTTTTACGACTGTTAACGCATTTCGAAAACTTCTGCTAATCAGGCTGTAATCTATCTGGTTTTAAATCTTGCTGTCTGGACTCCTCCATGTCCATAATGTTCTAGGATGCTGTTTAAGCCAGATGTTTCCTTCAACCATTTCTTGTTCTTTTGCCCATTCTACAATTCTGCATCCTCTTTCGTTTCGCTCTCCCAAACCATGGTTGCCTAAACTGCATCCATCGCCTTGATTTCCTACTTTTGCGTTGAAATCACACATTATAATATTTATTTCTGATTTTTTACAGTTCTTCAAAGCAGACTCCATGTCATTATAAAATCCTCTATACTTTCTTCACTCTATTCACGTGTTGGAGCATATACTTGAATGACATTTATTTTAAAAGGTCTTCCGGTTAATGTTACTAAATAGAACTCTGTCTCACAGTGTCCAATATCATTTAACAGAATTACTATATGTTTGATCTCATATAAGAGGAATTTCTGATAAGAAGAACTATTTCTTGGGTCCCAAGTGAGTTATCAGGTCTGCACTGTGCACGAAGCATTTATATCAATTAATCTGTTTATTTTAAGCAAAATCAATTCGATCAATTAAACTGTTTATATTAAACAAGAAGCAAATTTATAATTTTATATGTTTATATTAAGCAAGAAGCAATTATAGAAATGAATATATTTATATTAAACACGACACAATTATATCAATTAATCTGTTTATTTTAATCAGGAAGCAATTGTATCAATTAATTTGTTCATCTCATCTCATCTCAGCATGTTCCTCTTGTACCTTGCGGTGTCGAGGTGAAGTATAAACAGCGGGAGAGTGCCCGCTTATGGGCTTCATGTATTAATTTGTTTATATTAAACAAAAAGCAAATATATAAATTAATCTGCTTATACTAAATATGAAACAATGATATCAATTAATTTGTTTATAGTAAACAGGAAGAAATTATATCAATTAATTTGTTTATATTAAACAAGAAGCAATAATATCAATTAACATCTTTATATTAAACAAGAAGCAATAATATCAAGTAATATGTTTATATTAAACAAAAATCAATAGTATCAATTACTATGCTTTTATGAAACAAGAAGCCATAATATCAATTCATATATCTATATTAAACAAGAATCAAATACATCAATTAATGAGGGAGAAACAAAATCAGGCACCAATTAGGCGGGAAATGCGTCAGAGAGTTTTACCGTGAACCGGAGCAATGTAATGCATACTCAGAAATAATGAGGACGAAAGCAATTTATTTATGCCAACTGGGAGATAAAGTAAACTGAAAACAAATGAACACAGTACAGTATGCACATGTCCAGGTCACAATATGGGAAACAGAACAGTCACTCCAGGAATGACCTTATAAACAGTGAAGATAACAGCAAGAATAAAGTAACAGTAACGACAGGACACGTCTATACTCCTTAATGCGGAGTGGGTATTTGTTGCTGGGCCCCTATTAGTTATAATCCAATCGGTATTCGGTTGGTAAAAATTAGATTTTTAAGAGCATGCATCTTTCCCATTGCAACACACGCCTGTGAGACATGGACACTTACTAAACAAGCTGAACAGCGCATAAATGCCATTGAATATAGATGTTATAAACGGGTTCTAAGAATATCTTGGATAAAGAAAAGAACAAATGCATCCATACCTCAAGAGCTGAACATTGAAGAAGGTTGGCTATTAAAGACGATAAAACAAAGAAATTTAAAATATATTGGCCTCTTGAAACGTCACCAAAGGTTTGGAGAGATCAATAATGAAAGGGTATATGCCTGGGAAGAGAGGAAGAGAAAGGCCAAATAAAAGATGGGTGCAGGATTAGTTTAGTTTAGTCGATGGATCAACATCACGGCACACGGGTGTAACCCATAAGTGCTCCGTTCTCCTCCTAACTAAAACCTGAGTCTGGAGAAACTCAGCTCAGTGCACGAACTCCGTAGCACCAGCGAGGATCCTGAAATACTTTGGGTAGATTTTTAACTCGAAATTTTGCCCGGGCAGCGCCGTTAGGCTACTCTTTTTCGATTTCCAACTGCCAAGGGATATTTTTACGTGCGCAACAATACACACGGGCGTCCGATCTCACTACCCAGAGACCAGGGGAAATTTTATTACTAGAAGTCCACGTGAAAAAATTCCCGGTCCTTCACCGGGGCTTGAACCCGGGACCTCCAGCACTCGAGGCGGACACCATACCTCGAGACCACTCAGATCAATGATCTCCAGATGGGTGTATCGGACGCGGGACATCTTTCTTATGATCGAGAGGTTTTTCGGGATGGTTGTTATGTAAGCGAGGTTCTGCAAAGGACACGCTACTGAATGAATGAATTCGGTTGATGATGTGATCACCGCCGACCGCCTTTGCTTTCCAAGCATTTCGTGGTACCTATTTTAGGCCGGGAAGATCTGGTAATCCAGATCATCATCATCATCATCATCATCATCATCATCATCATCATCATCATCTTCCACTTCTGCCGTGAAGCGTCGTGGGGAGGAATAATTTGCGTTCCAGCGCCCGGTGGGCGGCACTGGATAGTGTTATTCCGTGTGGTTGTACAATGTCTCTGATGTCGTCAATCTATTTTCTTCTTGGACGTCCTCGTGGTCTCGTCGCAGATGATCTTTGATGTAAGGCCAGTGATGGTAGTTGTTATCTGGTAACCCAGATACATTTTATAAATTCGAATCCGGACCGAAACAGATCGAACTCATGACCACGGGGTAATGTAGGCAAGCGTCTAGCCAGCACTACTCTACTGCCGCTCCCGAGAATATACTATTTAACAATAATGTCCAGACGACAAAAACAATGGCAATATCTAGGATTTCCTTATGCTCTACAACTCACATCAGATGAACAAGACCTAATACAAGTTAATACAATTACCTGTTTTAAGTTAAACTGTAAGGAAGGATACAAATGTGAAACCTTCATTTTTTTTTTTGGTGTTCGCATATCCCTTTACAGGAGATCGCTGTCAACATCAGCATCTTTCAGCTGATTCTTGATTTCTTGGCATGATTACGCTCAGTAGTTTGCCATTGCTTTCTGGGCGACCGGTTCACATACCCCGTAAGTTACCGACGCGGCTAGAACCGTCACCGATTCTCGCGCACGCATGTAATCAAAATACACAAGAACATTAAACCAAACAACAAGAGACTGTTTGAGAGAAAAATCTGAACTTAGATGGAGACGGAAATAAACTATGGAAGCTATGGCTAATGAAAGACCCGGGACAATTAAGCAAGGAAACATTATGCATTAAGGGGAGGGGGAGGGAGCTACAATTGCACTGATAACATATTACGCTAGTGGAAATTAAATTGATGTCACAACAGAACAGAAAATGCAATCAAAGACGAACAGATATATAATAACATAGAACTAGAACGATGGCAACTTTAATACAAATGGAAGAAATGGAAAAAAGGCAGTAAGAGCTCTGAAATAAAATAAAATAAAAAAAATAAAAATAAAAATCCTCAGGAAATTATGGAATTACAAACGGAATGCAAAGGGGATTTGATCTAAAATAAAACACACACGCACAATAAAAAGAAACTATTAGCAGTCCTAATTTACAGATGGAAAAGAGGACTAGTCCCTTGGGAAAGGACAGCAGCTGTCCTAATACCAGCCTCAAGAAAGGAAAATACCTGGCGCAACGACATGCCTACCAACCTGTCAATCAACTGAGCTGTGTAGAATGAATTAATGGACCCATTATTAATAGCAGACTAATGTGGCATCTGGAAGAACAGTACACCTAACTCCGCAACAAGCAGGATTTTGAAATACGTTTCGATTGAAGATCAAGCGATCTATCTACATGGCACGGATAATAGAATATGCCTGTCAAGAGAAGTACTCGGTAGCGGTAAACATAGATCTGGAAAAAAAGAATTTAATAAAATACAGAAGGAAGGGCAGAAAGTAACATATAATATTTCAGAACAGTTTCCAACCCAGATTATATACATGACATTACTGCACATTTTCCAACCAAAAATATATACGTGACATTAGATTCCATCTTTCAGTAGTTAATAATTTCTGTCATTGAGTATGGTTTGGGGCTGCTGACAGTATCAAAGAGCCAACTTGAAAGGTTGGAGCGCATACAGAATGCTGCCATGCGGTTAATCCTGGGGTGCACAAAGGACACACCAATTATATGCATGAGGCATATCCTGGCGCTACCAACAATGACGGATAGGCACAGGGTCCTTCAGGCCAAATGGTACCTGAGAGTTGCATCAGACAGGGATCACCCGCTGCATGCAACAATGGATATGGTTAAGGGTCATAGACTAAGACGAGGCAGGTCCTGGATGGCACAGGCAGAACTTTCTATAAGTCAGGTGTGTGATCTAGAGACCATCAATCGGGAAAGAGAGTGGGTGGAAGTTCCGGAAGACATGACGGACTGGCACAATGTAATAATAAAACTGGGTCGTGAGTGCAGAGAATGGGCAGCGGGCCGCACTGAGTTTGAAGTGCAACAGCTGATCCAGAGCAACACACATCAAGGTGACCTAGTCATCTACACCGATGGGTCAGTGGTGAGAAACAGACGTTGTGACTGGGCTTTATTGCAAAGGCTAACGGGCGAGTCTTGAAAAAGGAGAGTCTGGCATAAGAGACTACGACCTCCAGCATGAGAATGGAGGTGGAGGCAGTAACAGCGGAATTCCGGTGGCTAGAGGAGATTACTGCAACACACGTTGTATTCATTACGGAAAGAGTATGCTTAGCAAGGTGGAGAAAGGAATGTTTCGTGTGGAATGGCTCTCGTCGCTTCAGAGGTCACAGATCGTGAGAATTGTATGGAATGAACAGGCTGATAGGCTAGCAGGGAGGGCACCTCTTGGTGGTTTTTTGTCTATGGACAAGGGGGAGGTGATCGTGCGCTTGTGGGACCAGGTGGAGAAGGCGGAGGAACAGATTGAGAACCCATATGTGGAAAAAATGAGATTGCGGGGGATCGGACAGGGGTTCTGGAAGAATATCAAAACTGAGAGTGAAGACCAGGAGAACTTTTAATCAGATAGCGGTGGCTGTTGAACGAGGGGACGGAACACGTATGGGAATGTCCTCAGTGCAGTGATGTCGGTTCTTAACTCAACTCAACTCAACTAGAGTCCATACACCACCCATCATGTGCCATGCCGATAAGCGCGTCATGTTTTGCCATCTAACTCGATCACCAGAGTCGTGGATAATCTCCGTGTTTCTGTCTCGACCATGCCACGTGGCTAAGCCATCCAGGTATTTACTTCTCGGTCTCCCACTTGGTCACTTCCCTTCGATCTTGCCAGTTGTCATCAAGATCTCCACTTCATTTCTTCTCATAACATGTCCACAAAATTTTGACTGTCTACGTCTAATGTCTCTAATCAGTTTATGATCTTCATTTGTTTCTTGAAGGACTTGTTCATTAGTTTTCCTGTCTGTCCATGGTATTCGTTGTATTTTCCTCAGAAACCACATTTCCACAGCCATCAGATGTTTTTCAACTTGTCTGCCCATTGTCCATCCATACAAAAGTACAGGTTCTATGTAGCACTTCAACACTCTTTTTCTCGTTTCATTTGATATCTTTTAATTGGTCAGTATGTTTTTCATCTTGCAAAAGGCTACCTAAGCAATAGTAATTCTTGTTCTAATTTCTTCAAGGCATCTCCCTTAAGATGTTATGACTGTTCCGAGATAACTGTACAGATTCACTTGTTTAAGAATATGTCCAGTTACTCGTATATTACATTGTGGTATTTCCTTCTTCCCAGTGACGACCATATTCTGTGTCTTCTTACAATTCAATTCTAACCCTAGTTGTTCACTGTGTGCAACAACCGCATTTACTAAATGTTGCAGGTCCTGTTCATTGTCTGCAATCAAGATTGTTTCATATGCATATCTAATGTTATTGATGTATCGTCCCCAATGTTGATTCCTTCCATATCTTCTATATTTCCGGAAAATATTTTCACTGTGCAGGGAAAAAAGATCTGGAGACATTACACATCCCTGTCTCACACCTCTCTTAATAGCCTGATATTGATCTACTCCATTATCAATTCTTATGGCAGCTTGTTGTTTTCAATATATGTTTTTCACATGTCTAAGGTCTTTTCCATCAATTTGTAGATCTTCAAGCAGCCTTATCATGTCGACATGTCTCACTTTATCGAAAACCTTTGTGTGGTCAATAAAGCAAAGGTGTAGATCTTTGTTTACTTCTATAGAACGTTCGATTATGGTTCTCAGTATATACACATTCTTCTTCTTCTTCTTTCGTTCGCCTGAACAATGTTTATAACTGCAATGTTGTCTCTTGTATGAATCTAACAGTCTTTTTTAGTTCATTCAACGGTCCATAGAGTTTATCTTCCACTGTTGTCTCTCTAGGCCAGAAGGTTCGCCTGGATATGTTGTAGTTTGGGCAATCCTGGAGTATGTGCTCTGCTGTCTGCGACGCCAAACCACATGTGCACATGGCTGAGTCACCAATCTTGAATTTTGTATACAAGTGGTTGCGTAATCTATTGTGTCCTGTTCTGAGGCGCAGAAGAATGACCTGTTCTGGTCTGTCCATAACGTGGTAGTCGTCTTGAGTAAGGTTTGGTGGCTTTCTGATTGATTTGATCATTCTTTTCTTTTGGTGGTATGTAATAGGTACATCAGGTTGTTCTTCTTTTGCTCCTTCCTTAGCCAATCGATCAGCTCTGTCGTTTCCGGGGACTCCACAGTGGGATGGTATCCACTGTATGGTGATCTTACGCTGACTGCTAAGTTCAGAAAGTAGTGTCCTCAGAACTGGCAATTTCCCAGACAGGAGCGCCTCTATTACGGATTTTGCATCTGTCAATATCACTGCAGGTTGTGTACCATGGCTGGTATTTTGTAATTTCTCTGTGGCTATCTTGATTGCCTCAATTTCAGCATCATAGTTATGGCAGTACTTTCCTGTTGGAATTCTGGCCGTGTCTCTAGTATTATTTGGGTATTCTATGTACACTCCCGCTCCTCCATTTCGAACAGCATTTTGTGCTGACCCATCTGTGTAGACTCGGATCCAGAGGTCCTGTGGGTATTCATCATCAAGGAAGCTGAGAGTGGCTGTTCTGCGCTGTACACTGTTCTGTTCTTCCTTGTCCAATATTCCTCTCACTTTTGACTGGATTTGTAGCGATATTCTATGTTCATCTTTCCACGGGGTTCGCTCTGGAATAGTTGTCAGGGGGATACCAACTGTGGGAAGATCGATGGTTTCTCTGCAGAGTTCTTTGGCCTGGTGGATGAAACTACTTCTTTTCAACCGCCCCATAGCTAAGTTTTCAAATCGGTTCTTCATAGGGTGGCCTGGCAAGCTGAGAAACTTTTCTGCTTGTATTAGTGTTTTTGTATCTCTGCGTTCTCTTAAAGCTTGTGTCCTCCCCATTTTCTCCATTGCTACTATAGGGGTTGATCTCATCCCTCCTGTGATGACTCTAAGAGCTTGATTTTGCACCTTGTCCAGCTCCTGCAATGTAGTTTTTGATGCTGAACACCACGCAGTTGACCCGTATTCCAAGTGTGGTCGTATGCTCTGTTGATAAACTTTGCTAAGTATTTTCCCACTGGCTCCCCACGTGGTTCCAGTTAGCTTTCTCAGGATGGCAATTTTCCTTCTGGCTTTTGCTACTGCTTTTTTGATGTGTTTTCTCCATGTCAGCCTGTCGTCGAATGTTACACCAAGGTATGTTGGTTCCTTATCTTCTCTTAGGGGTGTTCCATTTATCTGAATGCTCCCTGCCTTTTGTTTCGGAGAAAGGGTAAATAGAGTGGTGCTGCACTTGTCAGTGTTTATGCTGATACACCATCTATCCGCCCATGCAACAAATGTATCTACAGCTCTCTGTAGCAATATATATACACATCATTTACTGTACCCTAGCCTTCTACAAACACAAATTGTTCCACTCCTATTTCAGGTTGTTTTTTCTTCCTAACTCTTTGCACGATAATTCTTAGCAAAATCTTCGTAATGTGACTCATTATACTAATTGTTCTATGTTGATCACATTCCAAGGCTCCTGATTTCTTTGGGATTGCAATAAATACAGAATTTCATAATTCACGAAGTATATCTCAAGTACCATATATTGTATTCCCCGGGAAGGTTAACACGGTCAACAAATGCCCGCAGAAGTCGGATGTGTGGGCCTAACGGCCCAAGAACGTAGCTCTGCTGTAAACAGGCACAATGCAATCACGTCCGGAAAAATAAAAAAGTAAAAACACTTCGGCCGAACGCAGAAGAAGAAGAAGAAGAAGAAGAAGAAGAAGAAGAAGAAGAAGAAGAAGAAGAAGAAGAAGAAGAAGATATAATGTATTCAGCAGTCTGGTAACTTTATCTATTCCATATCAAAATCCATCTTCAAAAGTGAGGTCCTGCATTATTATTTTTAATAGCATACTGTTCTTCTCTGTTATCATCATAACGTTTTTTTCACATAATTTGACTATACATATAAAATCTTATCTTTTTCTATTATGATTTTTCTTTCTTTTGTCTTTAGGCAGCCTGCTGATGTACGTGTTCTTTGATTAGTAAGCTCCTGAATTCTTTTGTGCATTAGTTTGGTATGTTTACTGTTGTTTTGTTTTTCAATTTCTATGCAATTTTACTCCAGCCATGCTTCTTTGCCTTCTTACACAATGTTCTAACTTTTCTGTGAATTTCTTCATATTTGGCAGGATTATATTTGTTCTTTTTTCTTGTTTCCATTTGTTGTAAAATTTCTTCAGTCATCCATGTCTTACGAACCACTTTCTTTAATTTTGGAATAGTTTTTTTCTGCAGCCAAACTGATTGAATTCTTCAACATTTCATTTTGATCATCCACATCTTGAAGTAGGATATCTAGTTCATACAATATATTAAATTTGTTCTTTACTTCTTTGTTAACATTATCTCGTATTTATTTGTCAGTTTTAAATTTGCACAAATCATATTTAGTGTTTCCTGTTGTACACTTAACTTTCTTTAACTTTACCCTGAATATGTCTGTAATTAATTTGTGATCACTATAACAATCTGCATTGAGAACTGTTTTTATGTCTGTTAACACATTTCGAAACCTTCTTCATATCAGGATGTAATCTATCTGGTGTTTAATCCTGCTTTCTGGACTCTTCCATGTCCATAATCTTCTAGGATGCTGTTTAAACTAAGTGTTTCCTAAACCATTTCTTGTGCTTTTGTCCATTCTACAAGTCTGTATCTTCTTTCGTTTCCCTCTCCCAAACCATGGTTGCCTGCATTGCACCCATTTCTTTTGTACAGTTCTTCAAATGAGACTCCATGTCATTATAAAATTCCTCTATACTGTCTTCACTGCATTCACTTGTTGGGGCATATATTTGAATGACATTAATTTTAAAAGTCTACTGTTTAATTTTACTAATAGAACTGTGTCTGATACATCCCAATATCCTTTAACAGAATTTGATGTTTGCCGATCCAATATAATGACTACACATCTTTGCCGTTCATCTCCCCCAGAATAAATAATCTAACAATCCTCTGCTGTCTTGATCCATTCCCCTTTCCACCTCGTTTCGCACATTCCTAATATATTAATCTTCTCTCTTTCTATTTTGTCAAAGACTCGACCGCATCCCCTCCGCCAGGAAGAGCAGTCAAGCTTGAAGAAGCCAGGAGGTGATACGGTGCCCGAGGTAAGGGCAGGGGAGATGAGGTAATGGGAGATGGTTATCCATTCCCTCATGAGACACGCAGGCGTTGTTCAGAGAGTTAGCACTCTAATCACGATAGCATCACGCCTCGTGGTAGCCACGGAGAAGTTGAGTATCCACTCAACATACCACGTCTGCGATCAGCGTGCCATGTGAGGCAACACGCACCAAGGTCAAGGTCGATCCGCGTGGTGTGTGAGGACGGGATGAAAGAACGTCAGACGGGAGGACAGGACTTGTAGTGTGCACCTCGTTAGAGTAGCGATAGGGGTTTTGTGTTTAACTAAATAGATAGAGAGTTAGCATAGGAATTAGCAACTAGTGATAGATAATTTCTGTGGCTTTATGTTATGTGTTTACTAGCGACTGTTACCTGCTTGTAGCGAGCCAACGGCAATAAAATGTACCAGTTATTTTCCTCGCACACGACTTGCAAGTTTACTTGTTTGGTGTGGGAGAAGTATCCGATAGTGCCTGTCAGTTGAGTTGTTGACAGGCAAGGATAATTGTGGTGTCAGAAGTGGTGCTTGAACGAAAGTTCAAGCTAATCCACTCAGCCACGGCTCTGGACTAGGAGCTAATTTTAGTCAGTGACGGTAATCTGTGCAGACGAGAGCAATTTGCGAGCTAGAAATGTGCCTATCGTGACGAAATAGAGTGTTGAATTGTGCTTATGAAATGTTTATTTAGTGAAATCATGTATTCTTCAAAGCTGTAAGTAGTAATATTCTTATTTTCTCATATTTATTTATGTATTTACCAATTTATTTATGAATAAGCACCAAACATGATTCATGGCGGAGCGATACACAGCCAGCCGACAATATCGATTTTTGAAAACTAAAAATAGCGCTGCGCCTCTGACGTAGAATGATTGACAAACAGTCGTCCTAGGTCATTTGCATACAGCAATCGAGTGTTTACAAAATCGCCAAGCGGCTGATCGCCTGAATCTGTGCTTTATATTATTTATTATTTGTTTATTTGAGTTATTAAATGAATATATTTATTTATTTAAACATTATGATGTCATTTTTATTTAGTTAAAAACAGTTATTCATATTTTTGGTCCTACTTTCTCTTTGTTTACCGTCACGATGGAACTATTTTTGGCCAAGCAGATGAAACTTGGCTGCACAACACTTACAGAAATTAACTAGGTTAGTAACAAAAGGCAAATACTGTTAGAACGAAGACAGGACATTGACATTAAATTTAATTATTACATATTCTAGTTGTTCGTGAGTCTGTCATTGTCAAAGTCATTGTCCTTAGTTGTCGGGTAAATCATATCGTGCAGTAGTAGTAAATACTGCTGCCCTGCATATCAGAGGGCGAAAAACAACTGAGTACGTATACCGATGTGCCAAATAAAGTGTCCTGATTACGAAACGTGCCGCTATCCCAAAGTACCAAACAAGGTGACCTGTGTCAACGGAGTTCCGTTCCCTGATTCTCGGGGACATTAAGTTGAGTATACCTATATTTTTGGCATGCATTGTGATTAATAGTGCATCTCTTTTTCAGCTTGTGATACACTAGCATATTTTTGTGCTCTGAGGTTCCAACATAGATATTTTGTTCAGCATATAAACTGAAAATACAAATCATAGTCCTCAACGAGGAACAAATATAAAACATCATAGATAAATATTTGAATAAACAAATCATTGGAAGTCTACACTAGCTAATTACTAAACAGCATGGCTACTTTAGCTGACTTCATAAAAGCAGGCAAAGAAATGCAATACACAGGTAAAGAGCTAGAAGAATATGCTGATAAGAGATTTAAAGAAGCTGAGACAAGAAAAGAAAATGCGGAGAGAGATGAACGTGCACGAGATAGACAACATCAAAAGGGAGATAACTTCGGGTCAGGGGACATAATAGACAACGAAAAACTAACTTAACAGTGAAATAGGACTTTACACGCGGAAGCGAAGTAGGTAAAGCCTGTCGCACACACTCTTGTATAATGGTTGTTAAATATTATATGGGGGACATGAAGCAATTCATGTGTTGACCCTAAAAAGTCAACTTTGTATGGGTAGTAAGTTAATTTACTATGTGAGGGCAGGTCTTATAAGACAACGGTCCGGTTCAGACATACCTCTAATAATATATATAGCATGTGAGAAGAGGGCTCACGCCAACCAGTCAAGTTTGTGGCGATTGCCAGTAACCAAGTAAAGTTTTGCTACACTGTGACAATAGTCAGGAGAAGTCTATTAGAGTGCCCAAAGCCAGGTTATCTAGAGTCTTTGACAAAAAAAATTAGAGACATTAAATTTTTTTAGAAACCTCTTGCGTCACAACCAATGAGTGAAAGTTGATGACGCAACACAAGAGGGGTGGGTGTGTGTCAAAGACTCGACCGCATCCCCTCCGCCAGGAAGAGCAGTCAAGCTTGAAGAAGCCAGGAGGTGATACGGTGCCCAAGGTAAGGGCAGGGGAGATGAGGTAATGGGAGATGGTTATCCATTCCCTCATGAGACACGCAGGCGTTGTTCAGAGAGTTAGCACTCTAATCACGTTAGCATCACGCCTCGTGGTAGCCACGGAGAAGTTGAGTATCCACTCAACATACCACGTCTGCGATCAGCGTGCCATGTGAGGCAACACGCACCAAGGTCAAGGTCGATCCGCGTGGTGTGTGAGGACGGGATGAAAGAACGTCAGACGGGAGGACAGGACTTGTAGTGTGCACCTCGTTAGAGTAGCGATAGGGGTTTTGTGTTTAACTAAATAGATAGAGAGTTAGCATAGGAATTAGCAACTAGTGATAGATAATTTCTGTGGCTTTATGTTGTGTGTTTACTAGCGACTGTTACCTGCTTGTAGCGAGCCAACGGCAATAAAATGTACCAGTTATTTTCCTCGCACACGACTTGCAAGTTTACTTGTTTGGTGTGGGAGAAGTATCCGATAGTGCCTGTCAGTTGAGTTGTTGACATATTTCTTGTTTGATATTTTCTTATTTTCCATCTGCACGCATTGTTCTAATATTCCAAGTTCCTACTTTCAATGACAGTAATCTTTTGCACTCAGTAGCCTGCTGACGGTTTGGAGTCACCTGGTGCACATGCCTATACCTACCTGGCGAGGCTGCTCCTGTGGAGCACCCATTTACGCCATTTCTCTGATTTTCGATGAGACAGCAAAACATAATTTTCTTCACATCTATAAAGAAGATAGTTTGCCATTGTTTTCCTTCTTAGCAGCGACCATACTGATCAATAACCATAGCCATTTTCTCCCCAAAACTGAGATCCTCTCTCTACCGCCGTGAAGCTGGAGGCCATAACCTGCAATTATCTATCGGCTGCTTTTCAACTTCATCCACCATCTGCACCCATGGTTTCACGTAACCCTGATCGGAAGGCTAAACGGGTACTCCACCTTGTCCAAGGGTCTCCCGTAGGCTAGCGGAGGGAAGGAGGAACCTTACTTCTCCTTTGATAGGGGACACCCCTACCCCGCCACCCATTTATTTCACAGTACATCCCCCCCCCCCCCCCAAAAAAAACAACCACAACATATAAATGACATCACACAACATTTTCCAACCAAACATATATAAATGACATTACATAACATTTTCCAACCAAACATTATTTAGTAAAATACAGAAGGGCAGACAGTAACATCGCGGAAAATTCCGCCGTGTGGGGAAAATGTAGAGATAGATCAGCCACTACCTTGAGAACAGAATTGCAGGGGCAAAAGTACAAGGACAAGCAAGCAAGAGGGTGGTGTTGGGGCAAGGTGTCTTCCAAGGATGATTTATGTCAATAAAATAATTTCCAGCATATTAATGACGTTACAGAACATTTTCCGACCCAGCATAAATAAATGACATTACAGGACATTTTCCAACCATACATATATAAATGACATTACAGAACATTTTCTAACCAAGCATATATATAACTGATATTACAGAACATATTCCAATAAATCATATGTAAATGACATTACATAACATTTTCAAACCATGAATATATAAATGACACTACAGACAGTGGGATCAACACCTTGTGCCACATTTATTGAAAGACAGAAAATCAAGAGGTTTAGCCATGTCGTTAGAGTGCAACACCAGCAACTACCATCACTGGCCTTACATCAAAGATCATCTGCGACGAGACCACGAGGAAGTCCAAGAAGAAAATTGATTGACGACATCAAAGACATTGTACAATCACACGGAATGACACTATCCAGTGCCACCCACCGGGCGCTGGAACGCAAATTATTCCTCCCCACGACGAGTGACGGCAGAAGTAGAAGATGATGATGATGATGATGATGATGTTGCTGATGATAATGATGATGATGATGATGATGATAATGATGATGATGATGATGATGATGTTGATCATGATGATGATCATGTTGATGACAGAACATTTTTGATCGAAGCATATATAAATGACATTGCATAATATTTTTGAACCATGCATATGTAAATGACATTATGGAACATTTTTCAACCAACCATTTATAAATTATATTACAGAACATTTTCCAAACAAGCATATATAAATGACATTTCATAAAATTTTCCAAATAAACATATACAAATGACATCACAAATTTTCCAACCAAGCGTAAAGAAATGACATAACAGAACATTTTCCAACCAACCTTGTATACATGATATTGCAGGACATTTCCCAACCAAACATATATAAATGACGTTACAGAACATTTTCCAACCTATCGTATGTAAATGACATTACATAACGTTGTCCAACCAAGCATATGTAAATGATATTACAGAACATTTCCCAACCAATCATAAATAAATGGCATTACAGAACCGTTTCCAACCACACATATATAATGACATTATAGAACATTTTCAAACCAGGAATATGTACATGGCATTAAAGAACATTTCCCAACCAATCATATATAAGTGGCATTAGAGATTTCCCAACCAATCATGTATAAATGGCATTACAAAACATTTCCCAACCAATCATATATAAATGGCATTACAGAACATTTCCCAACCAATCATATAAAAATGGCATTACAGAACATTTTCCAACCAATCATATATAAATGACATTACAGAACATTTCCCAACCAATCATATATAAATGACATTACAGAACATTTCCCATCCAATCATATATAAATACATTACAAAACATTTCCCAACCAATTATATATAAATGACATTACAGAACATTTCCCAACCACGCATTTGTAAATGACATTACAGGACATTTATAAATCAGTTATTTATAAACGACATTACAGATTTTCCAACCAAGCATATATCAATGACATTACACAACATTTTTCAACCAAGCATTCTACTTTAACAAAATAACCAAAGTGCAACATTTGAAAAAATGTAGATTAATACTAGAGGTATCATGACAATATGGTAAGTTGCAGTGTTACTTTGCTTCCCTTGCGGGCCCTGGTAACATAGGTGCGATAACCTACATAGAAGGACATTACCCAAGCAGCACCAGAACCCATGCATGTAGAGACGAATCAACAGAAAAATAAAAACGCAACTAAACAATGGAGGTGGAGCAACTCTGCGGAATCTAAAAGAAAAGAATATGGAGCAAAGAAAGCACAGTCAGTGCCAAAGAAAAAGGCTCAATTTTTGACAGGGAATACAAAAACAGCTCTCTTTATAGATACGAAATAAGTTTTTTTTTAAAAATTTAAATATTGAAAAACAAAAACAATGCAGAACTCGCAGACACAAGAAAAGTATTCAATGAATTATGTCGGAAATGCAAAGGGGATCTGCAATGCAAAGTAGCCCATCAAAAAGGAACATACCTGGAAAAGAAGTGGTTGACAAGATTGGCAAAGGAAGGTGGACGACTACGTCAGCCTGATGTAGACATAACCTACGATGAGTGCAAGCGATTAATAAGAAGAGATTATAGAATAAAGTGAGATTCTGAACTTCAAAACCAATAGATAGGTGATGTGGTAAAAACTCCGCTCAGAGCAAGCACGACAGAGATTTTCTGATCGTCAGAAGTAGGGTCCCCTCCGCGAATGTTTCGGCCCTTTTATCTTCTTGACATTCTCTACGGGCGGGCCTGTCCAGGTCATGACTCCGGGCGTTTTTTCCCCTGCCCTGCGAGAGACATTCAGTAGTTTGCGTTGTCCTTGCATTGTTCCGTGTGTGTCCCATACTTGCGAACATATCTGCTCCCAAGCCTCTCCTCCCTCGGAGAAGAGTGTATTGTACACCCGGTGCTTCGTGCCCTCACAACATCCTTGCACTTGTGGTTGTGGGAAGCCAGTTTCTTCCCCACCACTGGCTCTGTTGCCTCCATTCGCCTTCGTTGCCATGTTCCTTCTTCGTGCCCTGTTCACTGCGCCGCACCATGGGAAGCCGGCTTCTCCTCTGGGATGCATTTTATTAAGAAATGCACTAAAGAGAACATGTAACAATCTTCAGACTACGCCATTAGATGTTTCTCAGCTTCGCTGCTAATTGTCCATGTTTTACGGGCACATTACAATAAAACAACAACAGCAAAACAAGATACAGAAAAGAAAAAAAAAAGATCTGCTCACGCGTGAAGTGTTTCAAATTCGATGTTTCCTTTTCATTCGTTCATTGGCAACACAAAGAGCAGACATTCAAAACATGGAGAGAAGCAGCAGTGGCGACCGCGCGAAGAACCCCTAGGTCTTTGCACTTCTCGGTTTTGATGTCTTTTATTGGCAGTGGCCCAAGGGAAATTGTCCTATAACTGAGCTTGTATGTCTGTCGCAGCGTGAGCCAGACGGTGGGAGAAAAACTGATTATTGGGGATTATAGGGAGATTAGCGTGGTAAGTCAGTGATTATTACTGCGTTGGTCGTCTCCCCTGGGCTAATCACTCTGTTTAATGGAAAATAGATTATGGCCTTGTGTGCACTGTGAGGTAGGTTTCTTTCTTTCTTTCTTTTTCGGTTCTTTATTGTTTTAAAGTGTCTTGCTTTCTTTCCTTCCCCCTTCCTTTCTTCTTTTTCTTTCTGTCCATCTGCAGTCTTTTTGTTTTAAACTGTCCGAAAAACCGCCTATCTATTTAATGCACACACATTTATTCTAAATTCAGTATGCTTCCGTTTGAGTATCATCCACCATTTACAGTAATCGTCCTTTCAATCTTGATATCAGATATCGTGACAAAACGAGAATCCTGACAATTTTAAAACTAAAATATTTGCAAGTTGCCAGGTTTAACAAGGAAATCTACCCGATTCTGCTGCAAAAAAAGCACATTAAAATAGGTATACACATGGGTGAACTAAATTATAGTTTTCCTTGCGACGAATTCAGGGATGTTCACATTTTGCAGAATAATCTTAGAAGAAGAATTATCAAGTCGTAAACAAGGTTATGCTTGTTGTTGTTGAATAGGCTATTATTATTATTATTATTATTATTATTATTATTAAATTTGTTATTGTTATAGTAAATGATGTTGCTATTGTTGCTCATGCTGTTGTTGTTGATGTTGTTGTTGTTGTTCTTGATGTTGTTATTGTTATTCATGTTATTGTTATTCTTAATGTTACTTAGTGGGAGTCTCCATGGCGAAGTGGTCAAGCCGTCTGACTCGGACTCCGAAGGTTGTGGGTTCGATTCCGGGCCGCGTCCTTCGGTTCACGAGTGCATTTTTCGGAGACTCCTGATGGTCGTCTCTTGAGCTACGGAGTTCGTGCTTTCCACGCTGCGGAAAGAGACTGAGCCATATGGGATAAAAACCCGGTGCAATGAAGCTTTTCCTGATGATGTTATTGTCCTTGATAACGTTACTGTCCATGATGATGTGGTACTGACGTTGATGATGTTATTGTTATAAAGTTATTGTTGATGTTCTTTACGCTATGTTAGATGTTGATTTAAAATACAAATAATGTTACTGTAGTGTGTGTGTGTGTGTGTGTGTGTGTGTATATATATATATATATATATAATGTATGTTCCATGCCGGAAAGCGTGGGCGGTCATGACTCGCTATTTCACTCGATCACCAGGGTCGTGGATCAGCTCAATGTTCCTGTCTCGACCATGCCATGTGGCCAAGCCATCCAGGTATTTACTTCTCTGTCTTCCCCATGGTCTGTTCCATTCGATCTTGCCAGTTCTCACCAGGTTCTCCAATTAATTTCTTCTCATAACATGTCCAAAAAATGTTGACTGTCTACGAATTTAATTTCTCTAATTAATTTACGATTTTCATTTGTCTCCTGTAGTACTTGGTCATTGGTTTTTCTATCTGTCCATGGTATTCTTTGCATTCTCCTCAGAAACCACATTTCTGCAGTCATCAGATGTTTTTCAGCTTGACTGCACATTGTCCAAGTTTCCATACAAAAGAACAAGCTCTATATAGCACACCAACACTCTTTTTTCTCGTTTCAATTGACATCTTTTTATTGGTCAGTATGTTTTTCATCTTGCTGAAGGCTACTTTCGCATGGCGATTCTTGTTTTAATCTCTTCACGGCATCTCCCATCAGATGTTATGACTGTTCCGAGATTATTGTATCGATTCACTTGTTGAATATATATATATATATATATACATATATATATATACTGTTATTATTCTTGTCTATGTTCATGGTGATGTTGATCATTTTGTTGCTGATGTAGTTATTGTTGTTGCTAGTCGTTATTGTTGGAGCCGTTGTTGTTCTGGTTGATATTATGATGTTCATTGGTGGTATTCTTGATATATTCCTGTTCAAAACAATGTCTTCCCTTAGCTAATTTAAACACAGAAGCCTCGAACAATATGTTACACGATTTATTGCCTGGTATATTTCACTGTATCTAATAGCATACTGCCATAGCGTGAACAAAGAACAAGCGTTTCATACGCTGTATTCGACGAAAAATGAACTTATCTGGGGTAGAATATCCGCGCAATTCCCCTCACAAGAGGATTCAAAGAATATGCCCCAGAAATGTTTTGTACGTCCGTAAGATTTGGCAACAATTTGCCAAAGAGAATTATTTTTAGTTGAGTTGAGCCAAGAACCAACAATACTGCACTCAGGATATTCCCATAAGTGCTCCTTCCTCTTGTTCAACAGCCAGCGAAGAGTCATACTACTAATTGTTCCTACCGCTATCTGATTGAAGGTTCTCCTTGTCTTCACTCTCAGTTTTGAGACCCTTTAGGAACCCCTGCCGATCCCCCGCAATATCATCCTTTCCACATAGAGGTTCTTAATCTGTTTCCCCCGACTTCTCCACCTTGTCCCACAGGCACTCGACCACCTACCCCATAGTCCCTAGGTAATCCACCACTAAGAGGTGCATCCCCCGCTAGTTTATCGGTCTGTTCATTCCCCTGCACCCCCGCAGAGTCAGGGCAAAACATCCATACAATTCTCACAATCTGTGACCTCTGAAGCGATGATAGCCATTTCACACTTAACGTTCCTTTCTCAGCTGTACTTAACATACTCATTGAGTCTGAAATGAATGCAATGTGTGTTGCAGTGGTCGCTTCGAACCAGCGGCATGCCGTTGTTACTGCTTCCACCTATATTCTCATGTTGGATGTCATAGTCTCATATGTCAGACTTTCCTTTTTCAAGCATCGCCGATTAGCCTTCGCGATGAAACCCCAACGTCTGTTTCTCACCACTGACCCATCGGTGTAGATCACTGTTACCTAGATGTGTGTTACTCTGGATAATTTATTGCACCTCAACCTCTGTGCGGCCTACTGCCCATTCTCTGCACTTATGACCCAGTGTTACTATGACATAATGCCAGTCTGTCATGTCTTCCGGTAATTTAACCCGCTCTTTTTCACGATTGATGGTCTCTAAATAACACCTGGCGTATAGATATTTCTGCCTGTGTCATCTAGGACCTGCCTCGTCTCAGTCTATGACCCTTGACCTAATCCATGGCTGCATGGAAAGAGTGATCCCTATCAGCAGCAACTCTCAAGTACCATTTGGCTTGAATGACCATATGCCTATCCGCCATTGTTGGTAGCGCCAGCATACACCTCATGCATATAATTGGCCTGCCCTTTGTGCACCAAAGGATCATCCGCA
>JACEFZ010005139.1:25000-38457 GCA_014155875.1 Cepaea nemoralis
GTTAGTGTAGGATAGTTTTTTCTAGATCTGGTACCAAAGTAACATCACCACGGAAATGTGTTACAGAGCTCTCCTCTACCTATCCAAGCATAGAAACAACAGTGGTGCTCACATCTGCGGAGAGGCAGATCAGGATGTTATCAGGGCATAATTCCACACAACACATAAGCACTGACCGAGCTTAAGCTTAGACTGGTAATGTTTAAACAACGTTTAAAGTGGCGTCTTTTTCACACTTTCAACTTTTGCAAGGGAAGCCGCGGTAGCGTACTGGATAGGTACTCGCTTGCCAGGCCGGTGGTTATGGGTGTAAATCCACATAGAAGAAGATTTGAACCTTAAACATTGACCCGGGATCCCAGGTCGACCCAGCTTAATATGGGTACCAGGAAATGCCTTGGGAAGTAAAGGCGGCCTGTGGCATACTGACTACATCACCCAATGACTACATCACCCACTGATTACATAACCCACTGATTACATCACCCAGCGACTACATCACCCAATGACTACATCACCCATTGACTACATCACCCACCGACTACATCACCCACTGACTACATCACCCACTGACTACATCACCCAGCGACTACATCACCCAGCGACTACATCACCTACTGACTACATCACCCACTGACTACATCACCCAGCGACTACATTACCCAGCGACTACATCGCCTACTGACTACATCACCCACTGACTACATCACACAGCGACAACATCACCTACTGACTACATCACCTACTGACTACATCACCTACTGACTACATCACCCACTGACTACATCACCCACTGACTACATCACCCATCGACAACATCACCCAGCGACTACATCACCTAATGACTACATCACCCACTGACTACATCACCCACTGTCTACATCACACAGCGACTACATCACCCAGCGACTACATCACCCACCGACTACATCACCCACTGATTACATCACCCAGCGACTACATCACCCAGCGACTACATCACCCACTGACTACATCACCCACTGATTACATCACCCAACGACTACATAACCCAGCGACTACATCACCCACTGACTACATAACCCAGCGACTACATCACCAACCGACTACATCACCCACTGACTACATCACCCAGCGACTACATCACCCATCGACTACATCACCCACTGACTACATCACCCAGCGACTACATCACCCACTGACTACATCACCCACTGACTACATCACCCATCGACTACATCACCCACTGACTACATCACCCATCGACTACATCACCCACTGACTACATCACCCACTGACTACATCACTCACTGGTACATCACCCACTGACTACATCACCCACTGACTACATTACCCACTGACTACATCACCCACTGACTACATCATCCACTGACTACATAACCCATTGACTACATCACCCACTGACTACATCACCCACTGACTACATCACCCATTGACTACATCACCCACTGACTACATCACCCACTGACTACATCACCCAGCGACTACATCACCCACTGACTACATCACCCAGCAACTACATCACCCACTGACTACATCACCCACTGACTACATCACCCACTGACTACATAACCCACTGACTACATCACCCACTGAATACATCACCCACTGACTACATCACCCACTGACTACATCACCCACTGACTACATCACCCACTGACTACATCACCCACTGACTACATCACCCACTGACTACATCACCCACTGACTACATCACCCATCGACTACATCACCCATCGACTACATCACCCACTGACTACATCACCCACTGACTACATCACCCACTGACTACATCACCCACTGACTACATCACCCACTGACTACATCACCCACTGGTACATCACCCACTGACTACATCACCCACTGACTACATCACCCACTGACTACATCACCCACTGACTACATCACCCATCGACTACATCACCCACAGACTACATCACCCACTGACTACATCACCCACTGGTACATCACCCACTGACTACATCACCCACTGACTACATTACCCACTGACTACATCACCCACTGACTACATCACCCACTGACTACATCACCCATTGACTACATCACCCACTGACTACATCACCCACTGACTACATCACCCATTGACTACATCACCCACTGACTACATCACCCACTGACTACATCACCCACTGACTACATCACCCAGCGACTACATCACCCACTGACTACATCACCCACTGACTACATCACCCACTGACTACATCACCCACTGAATACATCACCCACTAACTACATCACCCACTGACTACATCACCCACTGACTACATCACCCACTGACTACATCACCCATTGACTACATCACCCACTGACTACATCACCCAGCGACTACATCACCCACTGAATACATCACCCACTGAATACATCACCCACTGACTACATCACCCATTGACTACATCACCCACTTACTACATCACCCACTGACTACATCACCCAGGCGACTACATCACCCACGACTACATCACCCACTGACTACATCACCCACTGACTACATCACCCCGACGACTACATGCACCCACTGACTACATCACCCAGCGACTACATCACCCCACTGACTACATCACCCATTGACTACATCACCCACCGACTACATCACCCACTGACTACATCACCACTGACTACATCACCCAGCGACTACATCACCCAGCGACTACATCACCTACTGACATACATCACCCACTGACTACCTCACACAGCGACTACATCACCTACTGACTACATCACCTACTGTACTAACATCACCTACTGACTACATACCCACTGACTACATCACCCACTGACTACATCACCCATCGACTACATCACCCAGCGACTACATCACCACTGACTACATCAACCCAGCTGACTACATCACCACACGACTACATCACCCACTGACTACATCACCCAGCTGACTACATCACCCATCGACTACATCACCCACTCGACTACATCACCCACTGACTACCAGCGGACTACATCACTCACCGACTACATTACCCACTAACTACATCACCCAGTGACTACATCACCCACCGACTACATCACCCACTGACTACATCAACCACTGACTACATCACCCACTGACTACATCACCCACTGACTACATCACCGACTGACTACATCACCCACTGACTACATCACCCACTGACTACATCACCCATCGACTATATCACCAATCGACTACATCACCCATCGTCTACATCACCCATCGACTACATCACCCATCGACTACATCACCCACTGACTACATCACCCACTGACTACATCACCCACTGACTACATCACCCACTGACTACATCACCCACTGACTACATCACCCATCGACTACATCACCCATCGACTACATCACCCACTGACTACATCACCCACTGACTACATCACCCACTGAATACATCACCCACTGACTACATCAACAACCGACTACATCACCCACTGACTACATCACTCACTGAATACATCACCCGTCGACTACATCACCCACTGACTACATCACCCACTAACTACATCACCCACTGGTACATCACCCACTGACTACATCACCCACCGACTACATCACCCACTGACTACATCACCCACTGACTACATCACCCACTGACTACATCACCCATCGACTATATAACCCACTGACTACATCATCCACTGACTACATCACCCAATTACTACATCACCCACTGACTACATCACCCACTGACTACATCACCCACTGACTACATCACCCAATTACTACATCACCCACTGACTACATCACCCACTGACTACATCGCCCACTGACTACATCACCCACTGGTACATCACCCACTGACTACATAACCCACTGACTACATCACCCACTGATTACATAACCCACTGATTAAATCACCCAGCGACTACATCACCCAATGACTACATCACCCATTGACTACATCACCCACCGACTACATCACCCACTGACTACATCACCCACTGACTACATCACCCAGCGACTACATCACCTACTGACTACATCACCCACTGACTACATCACCCAGCGACTACATTACCCAGCGACTACATCGCCTACTGACTACATCACCCACTGACTACATCACACAGCGACAACATCACCTACTGACTACATCACCTACTGACTACATCACCTACTGACTACATCAACCCACTGACTACATCACCCACTGACTACATCACCCATCGACAACATCACCCAGCGACTACATCACCTAATGACTACATCACCCACTGACTACATCACCCACTGTCTACATCACACAGCGACTACATCACCCAGCGACTACATCACCCACCGACTACATCACCCACTGATTACATCACCCAGCGACTACATCACCCAGCGACTACATCACCCACTGACTACATCACCCACTGATTACATCACTCAACGACTACATAACCCAGCGACTACATCACCCACTGACTACATAACCCAGCGACTACATCACCAACCGACTACATCACCCACTGACAACATCACCCAGCGAATACATCACCCACCGACTACATCACCCACTGACTACATCACCCAGCGACTACATCACTCACCGACTACATTACCCACTAACTACATCACCCACTGACTACATCACCCATCGACTACATCACCCACTGACTACATCACCCATCGTCTACATCACCCACTGACTACATCACCCACTGACTACATCACCCACTGACTACATCACCCACTGACTACATCACCCACTGACTACATCACCCATCGACTACGTCACCCACTGGTACATCACCCACTGACTACATCACCCATCGACTACATCACCCATCGACTACATCACCCACTGACTACATCAAACAGCGACTACATCACCCACTGACTACATCACCCACTGACTCCATCACCCATCGACTACATCACCCACTGACTACATCACCCATCGACTACATCATTCACTGACTACATCACCCACTGACTACATCACCCACTGACTACATCACCCACTGACTACATCACCCATCGACTACATCACCCACTGACTACATCACCACTGACTACATCACTCACTGGTACATCACCCACTGACTACATCACCCACTGACTACATTACCCACTGACTACATCACCCACTGACTACATCATCCACTGACTACATAACCCATTGACTACATCACCCACTGACTACATCACCCAGCGACTACATTACCCACTGACTACATCACCCAGCGACTACATCACCCACTGACTACATCACCCACTGACTACATCACCCATTGACTACATCACCCACTGACTACATCACCCACTGACTACATCACCCATTGACTACATCACCCACTGACTACATCACCCACTGACTACATCACCCAGCGACTACATCACCCACTGACTACATCACCCAGCGACTACATCACCCACTGACTACATCACCTACTGACTACATCACCCACTGACTACATCACCCACTGACTACATCACCCACTGAATACATCACCCACTGACTACATCACCCACTGACTACATCACCCATTGACTACATCACCCACTGACTACATCACCCACTGACTACATCACCCATTGACTACATCACCCACTGACTACATCACCCACTGACTACATCACCCATTGACTACATCACCCACTGACTACATCACCCACTGACTACATCACCCAGCGACTACATCACCCACTGACTACATCACCCAGCGACTACATCACCCACTGACTACATCACCTACTGACTACATCACCCACTGACTACATCACCCACTGACTACATCACCCACTGAATACATCACCCACTAACTACATCACCCACTGACTACATCACCCACTGACTACATCACCCACTGACTACATCACCCAATGACTACATCACCCATTGACTACATCACCCACTGACTACATCACCCAGCGACTACATCACCCACTGACTACATCACCCACTGACTACATCACCCACTGACTACATCACCCATTGACTACATCACCCACTTACTACATCAATCACTGACTACATCACCCAGCTACTACATCACCCACTGACTACATCACCCACTGACTACATCACCCACTGACTACATCACCCAGCGACTACATCACCCTCTGACTACATCACCCAGCGACTACATCACCCACTGACTACATCACCCATTGACTACATCACCCACCGACTACATCACCCACTGACTACATCACCCACTGACTACATCACCCAGCGACTACATCACCCAGCGACTACATCACCTACTGAATACATCACCCACTGACTACCTCACACAGCGACTACATCACCTACTGACTACATCACCTACTGACTACATCACCTACTGACTACATACCCCACTGACTACATCACCCACTGACTACATCACCCATCGACTACATCACCCAGCGACTACATCACCTACTGACTACATCACCCACTGACTACATCACCCACTGTCTACATCACACAGCGACTACATCACCCAGCGACCACATCACCCACCGACTACATCACCCACTGACTACATCACCCAGCGACTACATCACCCAGCGACTACATCACCCACTGACTACATCACCCACTGACTACATCACCCAGCGAATACATAACCCAGCGACTACATCACCCACTGACTACATAACCCAGCGACTACATCACCAACCGACTACATCACCCACTGACTACATCGCCCACTGACTACATCACCCACTGACTATATCACCCATCGTCTACATCACCCATCGACTCAATCACCCACTGACTACATCACCCACTGACTACATCACCCACTGGTACATCACCCACTGACTACATCACCCACCGACTACATCAACAACCGACTACATCACCCACTGACTACATCACTCACTGAATACATCACCCATCGACTACATCACCCATCGACTACATCACCCACTGACTACATCACCCACTGACTACATCACCCACTGGTACATCACCCATGACTACATCACCCACCGACTACATCACCCACTGGTACATCACCCACCGACTACATCACCCACTGGTATATCACCCACCGACTACATCACCCACTGGTACATCACCCACCGACTACATCACCCACTGGTACATCACCCACCGACTACATCACCCACTGACTATATCACCCATCGACTACATCACCCATCGACTACATCACCCACTGACTACATCACCCACTGACTACATCACCCACTGACTACATCACCCACTGGTACATCACCCACTGACTACATCACCCACTGGTACATCACCCACTGACTACATCACCCACCGACTACATCACCCACTGATTACATCACCCACTGACTACATCACCCACTGACTACATCACCCATCGACTATATAACCCACTGACTACATCACCCACTGACTACATCACCCAATTACTACATCACCCACTGACTACATCACCCACTGACTACATCACCCACTGACTACATCGCCCACTGACTACATCACCCACTGGTACATCACCCACTGACTACATCACCCACTGACTACATCACCCACTGTCTACATCACCCACTGACTACATCACCCACTGGTACATCACCCACTGACTACATCACCCACTGACTACATCACCCACTGACTACATCACCCATCGACTACATCACCAATCGACTACATCACCCATCGTCTACATCACCCATCGACTACATCACCCATCGACTACATCACCCACTGACTACATCACCCACTGACTACATCACCCACTGACTACATCACCCACTGACTACATCACCCACTGACTACATCACCCATCGACTACATCACCCATCGACTACATCACCCACTGACTACATCACCCACTGACTACATCACCCACTGACTACATCACCCACTGACTACATCACCCACTGACTACATCACCCACTGACTACATCACCCACTGACTACATCACCCACTGAATACATCACCCACTAACTACATCACCCACTGACTACATCACCCACTGACTACATCACCCAATGACTAAATCACCCATTGTACTACATCACCCACTGACTACATCACCCAGCGACTAATCACCCACTGACTACATCACCCACTGACTACATCACACACTGACTACATCACCCATTGACTACATCACCCACTTACTACATCAATCACTGACTACATCACCCAGCTACTACATCACCCACTGACTACATCACCCACTGACTACATCACCCACTGACTACATCACCCAGCGACTACATCACCCACTGACTACATCACCCAGCGACTACATCACCCACTGACTACATCACCCATTGACTACATCACCCACCGACTACATCACCCACTGACTACATCACCCACTGACTACATCACCCAGCGACTACATCACCCAGCGACTACATCACCTACTGAATACATCACCCACTGACTACCTCACACAGCGACTACATCACCTACTGACTACATCACCTACTGACTACATCACCTACTGACTACATACCCCACTGACTACATCACCCACTGACTACATCACCCATCGACTACATCAACCAGCGACTACATCACCTACTGACTACATCACCCACTGACTACATCACCCACTGTCTACATCACACAGCGCCTACTCACCCAGCGACCACATCACCCACCGCTACATCACCCACTGACTACATCACCCAGCGACTAACATCAACCCAGCGACTACATCACCCACTGACTACATCACCCACTGACTACATCACCCAGCGACTACATAACCCAGCGACTATATCACCCACTGAACTACATAACCCAGCGACTACATCACCAACCGACTACATCACCCACTGACTACATCGCCCACTGACTACATCACCCACTGACTATTCACCCATCGTCTACATCACCCATCGAACTCATCACCACTGACTACATCACCCACTGACTTACATCACCCACTGGTACATCACCCCCTGACTACATCACCCACCGACTACATCAACAAACCCACTACATCACCCACTGACTACATCACTCACTGAATACATCTCCCATCGACTACATCACCCATCGACTACATCACCCACTGACTACATCACCACATGACTACATCACCCACTGGTACATCACCCACTGACTACATCACCCACCGACTACATCACCCACTGGTACATCACCCACGACTACATTACCCACTGTATATCACCCACCGACTACATCACCCACTGGTACATCACCCACCGACTACATCACCCACTGGTACATCACCCACCGACTACATCACCCACTGACTATATCACCCATCGACTACATCACCCATCGACTACATCACCCACTGACTACATCACCCACTGACTACATCACCCACTGACTACATCACCCACTGGTACATCACCCACTGACTACATCACCCACTGGTACATTCACCCACTGGGCTACATCAACCCACCGACTACATCACCCCTGATTACATCACCCACTGACTACATCACCCACTGACTACATCACCCATGACTAATAAACCCACTGACTACATCACCCACTGACTACATCACCCAATACTACACAACCCACTGACTACATCACCCACTGACTACATCACCCACTGACACATCGCCCCTGACTACATCACCCACTGGTACAATCACCCACGACCCACATCACCCCACTGACTACATCACCCACTGTCACATCACACCACTGACTACATCACCCACTGGTAAAAACAGCACCCACTGACTACATCACCCACTGACTACATCACCCACTGACTAATCACCCATCGACTACATCACCATCGACTACATCACCCACGTCAAAATCACCCCTCGACTACATCACCCATCGACTACATCACCCACTGACTACATCACCCACTGACTACATCACCCACTAGGACTACTCACCCACTGACTACATCAACCACTGACTACATCACCCATCGACTACATCACCCATCGACTACATCACCCACTGACTACATTCACCCACTGAGCTACATCACCCACTGACTACTCATCCCACTGACTACATCACCCACTGACTACATCACCCACTGACTACATCACCCACTGACATCACCCACTGACTACATCACCCATCGACTACATCACCAATCGACTACATCACCCATCGTCTACATCACCCATCGACTACATCACCCATCGACTACATCACCCACTGACTACATCACCCACTGACTACATCACCCACTGACTACATCACCCACTGACTACATCACCCACTGACTACATCACCCACTGACTACATCACGCACTGACTACATCACCCACTGACTACATCACCCACTGACTACATCACCCACTGACTACATCACCGACTGACTACATCACCCACTGTCTACATCACACAGCGACTACATCACCCAGCGACCACATCACCCGCCGACTACATCACCCACTGACTACATCACCCAGCGACTACATCACCCAGCGACTACATCACCCACTGACTACATCACCCACTGACTACATCACCCAGCGACTACATAACCCAGCGACTACATCACCCACTGACTACATAACCCAGCGACTACATCACCAACCGACTACATCACCCACTGACTACATCACCCACTGACTATATCACCCATCGTCTACATCACCCATCGACTACATCACCCACTGACTACATCACCCACTGACTACATCACCCACTGGTACATCACCCACTGACTACATCACCCACCGACTACATCAACAACCGACTACATCACCCACTGACTACATCACTCACTGAATACATCACCCATCGACTACATCACCCATCGACTACATCACCCACTGACTACATCACCCACTGACTACATCACCCACTGGTACATCACCCACTGACTACATCACCCACCGACTACATCACCCACTGACTACATCACCCACTGACTACATCACCCACTGACTACATCACCCATCGACTATATAACCCACTGACTACATCACCCACTGACTACATCACCCAATTACTACATCACCCACTGACTACATCACCCACTGACTACATCACCCACTGACTACATCACCCAATTACTACATCACCCACTGACTACATCACCCACTGACTACATCACCCACTGACTACATCGCCCACTGACTACATCACCCACTGGTACATCACCCACTGACTACATCACCCACTGACTACATCACCCAATTACTACATCACCCACTGACTACATCACCCACTGACTACATCGCCCACTGACTACATCACCCACTGGTACATCACCCACTGACTACATCACCCACTGACTACATCACCCACTGACTACATCACCCACTGACTACATCACCCACTGACTACATCACCCACTGATTACATCACCCAACGACTACATAACACAGCGACTACATCACCCACTGACTACATAACCCAGCGACTACATCACCAACCGACTACATCACCCACTGACTACATCACCCAGCGAATACATCACCCACCGACTACATCACCCACTGACTACATCACCCAGCGACTACATCACTCACCGACTACATTACCCACTAACTACATCACCCAGTGACTACATCACCCACCGACTACATCACCCACTGACTACATCAACCACTGACTACATCACCCACTGACTACATCACCCACTGACTACATCACCCACTGACTACATCACCCACTGACTAAATCACCCACTGACTACATCACCCATCGACTACATCACCAATCGACTACATCACCCATCGTCTACATCACCCATCGACTACATCACCCATCGACTACATCACCCACTGGCTACATCACCCACTGACTACATCACCCACTGACTACATCACCGACTGACTACATCACCCACTGACTACATCACCCACTGACTACATCACCCACTGGTACATCACCCACTGACTACATCACCCACTGACTACATCACCCACTGACTACATCAGCCACTGACTACATCACCCACCAACTACATCACCCACTGACTACATCACCCACTGGCTACATCACCCACTGGTACATCACCCACTGACTACATCACCCACTGACTACATCACCCACTGACTACATCACCCACCGACTACATCACCCACTGACTACATCACCCACTGACTACATCACCCACCGACTGCATCACCCACTGACTACATCACCCACTGACTACATCACCCACTGCCTACATCACCCACTGGCTACATCACCCAGCGACTTCATCACCCACTGGCTACATCACCCACTGACTACATCACCCACTGTCTACATCACCCACTAACTACATCGCCCACTGACTACTTCACCCACTGACTACATCACCCACTGACTACATCACCCACTGAGTGCCGATTAGTCTAGAAACTTATGGGTCCAGCACCGTATGCCCGCAGCGTCGTCAGGCTTGAAAGGAGACCCTTTACGTCACTTTAAACACTTTTCTCAAATGGTTACGAGGGTAAGTTAATAATCAAGTCACAAATGGCTGTAGAAAAATAATTAAATATGATAACAACTTGAAACCAGTTTATTTTTATATATACATTGTTCCTTTTTTTCTCAACATAATTTCCACCAACATTGATGCACTTACCCAATCGTTTTATCAGTCCTCCCAAACCGGCTGCATAAAACTGCGTGCTCTGTGTTCTAAACCACGTTTTCACTTCACATTAAATTTCGGTATCATTCGCGAAACGACTCCCGCCAAGGTGAGTTTATTTAGGTGAATGTATTTAGACTTCATTCAATGAGGAATTTAAATAGTTATCATTGGTACTCTGAGTTCAAAAGACAACCACCACGCGGCTTCTCGCTTGCGGTGCGTTCTGCTTCATACTCCTAAGGTGACGTCATTTATTCTGTCTACTCCGTAATGTCAACCAAGGAACTCTCTTGGCGTTCTATACAATACAAGCATCAATAACAGTTTATTTTAGTAAGATAAACAAAAAAAAAAAAATGCAGTCGCTGATCTTGCAATGAAACAACAAATACATACTCAATGTGAGATAGCCGTACAAGCATATTTGTTTAGAATTTTCACTTGTCATTCATATATCAAAGCAATAAAGAAAACAGTCAGCTACCAGTGTCAAACCTGGACATTATCCAAAGCACCCTTACACAAAGCCAACACCGGTGAGATGAGAATACGGAGAAGGGCTTCCGATCTTAGACCGAGTAAGAATGATGTTGTCAGAATCAGACAGGTCAACACCTCTTGCTACACACACTGAAAGACAGAAGATCAACTGATTTGGCTATCTTGTTAGAATGTAAAATCATCAGTTGCTAGCACTGGCGCTACACCAAAGATTTGATAGAAGAGTAAGAGGACGCCGAGAAGGGAATGGTTTGGCGACATGAAAGACATTGTACAATCACGCGGAATGATATTATCCAGTGTCACACGTTGGGCGCTGGATCATCGGCTATTTCCCACGACGCTTGATAGCAACATCAGAAGGTGGTGACAATGATGTCTAAGGTCTGAGGACGATGACGATGAGCGGTCAAAATTATAAAATACATGGAAAACAGATGGCTTTGGAAACACGTGGCCAAAGCTGTTCGTCATGACACATGCTGCCGATGATTGCTACTAGCCGTTGTCGATCTGCCATATT
>JACEFZ010005140.1:0-119743 GCA_014155875.1 Cepaea nemoralis
CCTAGACAGCATACAAATTGAAATATATGGTTGCCGACAGGGATTCGATCCTGTCATCTTCAAATGAGGACAGCGCCTCAACAAGTGAACTTCGACACGTGACCATCAAGACACCCCTAAAAAAAGAGGGTGCCTTTATCAGCCATGTTCATTACCTGCATGAACACACAACTACAGAATGTTGACTAATTCGAATCTAACCATCCATATACATAGCACCATAGGTCTCAGAATGTTATATTAACCATTAACCCTGCATAAGTCAAATAACAAACACACAAACACATCGTACCGTAATACTGTGTCCATTATATTCACGAACATGTAAAGAAGAGAAATGAATTGGTCGCTTCCAATGTTGTACACGTATTGCACAGAATTATCAGTTGGGGAACCCTTTAAAGCCACTAAGACAGCTCATAAAAAAACACTTGTATTCTTTGGCATTCATGGAAGAAGAAGAAAGAAGACGGAAGGTGTAGGCGTGGAGCTATATCATATCTCACCCATGACGTCATTGACTGGTACCTTGCCTTCTTGATAGTCGATAGTTTGTAAAATAAAATTACACAATTCCATATCGCTCAGCCTGCGATAAGTTTGGGGACCACATGTTGCCCATGCAGCATGATCCCTCTCTCGGTCTGCCTAGTTTACTTCAGAGGAAAGGTAACAAACACAAAGAGATCTGGACCAAGATTAGAAAAGCAATGCTCTAACTGTCCGCCTGTCGTAACTTTCAACATAGACAGTTGCCGACTAGGGCTTACGGTCTGGTCTGCCATGCCATGACATTTAGTCTTTAGGATGCATTTCGTCGCACCAGCATAAGGCTTGTACCCTCCAAATTGCGCTCCTCCGCCCGAAGCCTTTGGCATAATGTGGTATCGGGTTTGGTAAGCTCCGACTAACATTCGGCGCTAACAGAGAGCAGGTAGCATCATTTTACTGTCATACGGTAGCTCAGTCATATCTGACTAAGACCTAACTTAGTGACGTCATTAGCGTACAACAAACGAATAGCTAGTTACCTGTGAAGTGACGAAGTCAGAAGGCCAGCCGTAGTTTAAACTGAGGGCATCAGGATCGAGTTCGGTAAAGCACCATCTCACACAGTCGTTGGTTTCCTCTCCGTCTATGCCTGTGGGGTGCCTTGGGACACTAGACTGATGTTTGTGAACTTCCTTGGGCGATGTCATCCTGGTTCCTGTGAAAGGTCATAAAAAGGATATGCTTCGTTTAAGTCATGTCGTGTCGGTCATTCAGTTCGAATATATGTAACAGTCTTTTTTTTTTTAAATATGTGGCTCTAACAATAGTGTCTACATTTCCAAACTTTTCTGACAATGTGTTGGAATACTTTTTCTACCCGTATCATTCTTTTCATGATGAGATAAAACTACGTCGTATTTCTCGAAAATTCATCGTTCTTTCAATCATTATGATGTGTATTGTTTCTTTTCTTTTTTTTGTAGTCTGTGTTTCTTAGCCATATCAGACAGCTATGGGGATACAAGGATTGGAACAAAGTCACCCCGAAATAACCACCACCACCACCACCACCACCACCACCACCACCAACAACAACAACACCAACAACAACAACAGGACGGCTCTGTAAATGCTTACTTACTGCTGAATTGAAGAATCGTCAACACTGCATTCAGGACCTACACACATGCCCCATGCCTTTTTTTAAAAGCCACCATAGAATTCACATGCTGACTATTCCAGTAACAATTTGATTCAAACGCCACCTGGTTTTTCCTCTACGCTTTGAATATCATGCAGATCCTCAGCTCACTCACTCCCTTCTGAGCCAGTTTTTCCCGATATGTACATTATGTCCCTTGAGCTGCATTCTCCAACCGATTCCAGAAAGTCTCCACAACACCATCTTATCAAAATTATCAAAAAGTAGCTTCTCGTAAAGAAGAGCAGCAGCAGCAGCAGCTAAATATCAGCCTATTCATTGATCCACACATCAATATGTCCTGGGTTGAATATCCATGATATGCTGACAGACTCGGTCCTGTATAACAATGCTAGCCACTCCATCTAGTACGTGCCGATTTTTATTTTCCTAAGCATACTAAGTCCGTTACAATCACAACATGTAGTGATATACTGCCTTTTGACAACCAGAAGGCTACCGTCACAACTTCAAATTCCATTCTCGTGCTGTAGTTTGTAGCGGTCTTTTTTATTTATTTATTTTTTTACACAGTGTCCATTTGTCGTTGTAATAAAACTCCACTTAATATTTTTTTTACATATATGACTGGGCTACCGTATGACAGTAGACGGTACTACCTGCTTTCTATTAGCACCGAATGTTGGACGGCCCTCACCAAACCGACACCCCACATTGTGGCAGCGGCTTCTTCGGAGGAACGCAATTGGGAGGGTACAAGCTTTACCCTAGAGTGAGGAAATGCAACCTACAGACTAAGTGTCATGGTCAGCAACTAGTCTATGATACAAGCTCCGACAGGCGGATAATTAGAGCATTACTTAGCTGATCCAGCAGCTTCTGTAGCTTGTATGGTTCCAGGAATGTTGGCGTTACCTTTCCTCTGGAGTAAACTAGGCAGACCAAGAGGGGGATCATAATGCATGGGCATGACACCGTCTCTAAATACAGCACAGATTTCGTGCTATCGAGAGGTCATCATCATTAAGTGCCCTGCCAGCTGGCGTAGGCGTTCATGGCTCTCCACAGATCTCGGTCTTTGGCTTTCTGGATCAACTCTGCTGCTGATATTCCTCCGTGCCACCGTCTCAATACAACCAGCATCATTTCTCTTGGTCTGCCTCTGCCTCTCTTCCCCTCAATCTTTCCAGTTGTCACGATGTTCTCCAATGCCTCTCTTCTCATTACATGACCAAAGAAAGCTGTTTGTCTCTTCTTATTGTTTGTATATAGTGTTCTAGTTTCATTAGTCTGTTTCAGGCAGTCGCTGTTAGTTACTCTGGCAGTCCAAGGAATTCGCAACATTCGTCTCATGAACAACATCTCTGTTGCTTCTAATTTCTTCTTAATTTGTTCATTTACATTCCAAGATTCACTGCCACACAGCAAAACTAGTTCTACTTAGCATTTCAGAACTCTCTTTCCTACACTCAGTGATAGTGACCTATTGCACAAAATACTCTTCATTTTCTGAAATGCGGCCTTTCCTTGTCCTATTCTGCTCTTAATCTCTGTTGTACATCTTCCATCTGATGTTATAAATGCCCCTAGGTATCTAAAATTATCCACTTGGTTAAGAATTTTTCCTTCTATTTCTATGTCACATTTTGGTGTCACCATTTTCTTTGATATCACCATTGTTACTGTTTTCTTGATATTCAAGGAGAGTCCTTTCCTTGCACTCGCTGTTACTACAGTGTCCAACAATTGTTGTAGGTCCGTTGATTTATCTGCCACCAATACTGTGTCATCTGCATAGCGTATATTATTTATATTATAACCTCCAACTAGTAATCAGCAAACAAATAAAAAAAAACACACACCACTGTGTGGCTAACACAGCTCTGAGGACCGAGTATCCACCCGAATAAGTGGACAACTATGCAGCTGAGCAGAGCAGGGCACTCACTTGTCCTGAAAGTCGGAAATGGCTGTCAAAGGTAGAGGTAAAAGACCACCATGTGGATGTGGAAGGCAAGGGGAAACCACCACATTAACTTCCCAAGACTTCATGGCAAAACATATATCAGAGTTAGTGAACGACGTTAATGGCTGTCTTAGGACATCCTCGTCCGGAATCGAGAGGTATAACTCCATTTTACAAACTATCGTTTATCAAGACGGCAAGGTGCTAGTCATTCGTGTTACCATTTACCACAGACCCGATAGTGTATATATTTATATCGCCAAAGTATGAGTTGTCTTCCGTCAGTTGTTTACTTCTGTAACACCCTGGCTCATTCTCGTAACCCTGTGCCCGATGTAAATATGACTTTATACAATGCTTCATTATTAGGGGGCACCATGGACCATGAACAATTCCACCCACCTGACTGATTGTGTCTTCAATCCGAGCCGCCCAAGACCAGTCTTTCTATATCACCATGGACCATGAACAATTCCACCCACCTGACTGAATGTGTCTTCAATCCGAGCCGCCCAAAACCTGCCTCTCTTTAACATATATCTCTCACTGTATCTTCTAAAGCTTCGTGCAGGGAATCCTCTCCGCCTGCTGTGATCCCAGTGAAGGATGTGGCCTGGAGCACCATGTCCCTGCCATGCAAGGATGGCAGTGTCAGTATATGTTGCACACATATGATAGCTGTGTTCTGTGTACAACCGAGACTGACTCGCCTGGCTTCACTGTTTGCGTTCCAGCTCCACCAGCTGCTATGAGATATTGCCAACATTCCGAGACCATACTCAATCACCGCAGCATCAGATGCTGATCAACTGGACGGCGATAAAGGTGTTTATGAACAAGATGTCTTCATAGGAATAGTCCATCATTCATCTAAACACACATCTTTATAATCAATCAGTGGAACGCAGAAGTGTTTCCAAGGCACCAGGGCCGGGTTATATACTGGCCAAGACCTACTGACGCGTCTTCGTCAAGCGTCCTGGGCAACAGGTCCCCCGAAGGCTAAAGTCAGTAGGATCGCCGATTCCTCCGAAGTCGGAGAGTGTCTGCCTGTACGGCGAGGACCCACCAGACTGCACACGAATAAGCCAGACAATGGACAACGGATACTCACGCAAACCTCAGGTCCTGTATGACATCACACTGATGTTGGACAACAGGATGTCTTCATCCGACATACAGGACTTCACGCTGGAGTTCACAGCCAGCGATAACAAGCAAGCAAGCAAGCATAATCAATCAGTGTTGATTGGCACTAACAGAAGATGCACAAGATAATAGATAATGGAAGAGACGCCGGACTATGAAAAGATCATAAACTGTCCACACGCACACACTTACCCACCCACACACTCAAACGCAGATCCACCCACCCACCCACCCACACACACACACACACACACACACACACACACACACACATCCAGCCACACACACAAGTGCGCGCGAGCACACGCAATGCTGATAAGCGCTTACTAATTTATTCTCATGTTAGATAATAGCTCATACAGTTAAATGTCTTTACTGGTATGTCTAAAGTGGGAAATAAAGCAAGGACAGAGACGTAAATATCAAAATATGTGTTTGTTTTCATCCTCACCTGGTTCCATGTTTTTGAATACTTTACTTCATCACTTCCGGAAAAGGCTATCCGTCTGCCAATCTTGCCAAATTATACACTGTTTTCCGTTTTTGAACATTGAGCACCATGTTAACTTCACGCACACTACTAATCCAAGAAATGCGTTGAAATAATGGAACAACTGTTAATATTCCTTACGCATTCGTAATATATATCTCTATAAAACAGGGACATATAGTTTCTGCAGCTTCTTTGTCTCAAGGCTGAGATGGTAATTGATAAGACACAAAGAAAAACAAATGTCTTCCCGAATGCAAAATCAAAGTGAATGGAGCTAATCTGAAACAAGTCAATGTATTTAAGTATTTGGATACTTTAATAACATCAAAGGTAGAATATCTTAAGGATAAGTAGAATTTCACACGATGAAGAATATTCTCTTCAATGTGTATATGTTAATCGAAATGAGGGAGTGTTCTTTATAGATATCTTGAGCTAATCCTGTTGTATAGTCGCTGCGGTGGTAATGTGTTCAAATTCCTGACGAGGTGGATTATTTGTTTTAAAAACTGATCTAAGCTCCCAGCAAAAAAAAAAAAAAACTAAAGTATTACAGAACCCGAACTCAGTAGCTCCAGCAACGACCCCCAGGGGATCTCCGAAACAAACTTCACCCGTGAACAGAATGATCAGTCAGATAACAAACCCACCCCCCTCAGGGTGGCTAGACCGACATCTTCACTACTTCGCCACCGAACACCCCCTCCACTTTCCCACCCTTAACTCCCTCCCATAATAAGTGGCTTTATGTAGCTCTTAAAAAGTCTCTTTCTGTATCGACAAAAAATGTATTGCGTAAATAAATATTCGGCATGTTATTGAAAGCTAACGCTTTTCATAGAAATATAACATATCATTTCATAGACGGATAATGAAAGTGTCAGTTACAGCTATCACAAGGCGACATGGTTGTAAACGGGAGCTTGCTCGGGTTTCTTGTTCTTCTGCGCTCGTCCAGAATGTTGTTTTAGACGTAATTGCGTTGTGCCTGTTTACAGCAGAGCTGCGATATTTGAATCTTTCGGCCGACACATCCGACTTCTTCAGGCATTTGTTAGCCTGGTTACCTTCCCGGGTTTGCTTGGGTTTGAGCGTAGGCCTTTCAGAAATCATTGGCAAACTACTGAGCGTGAAACTGCCAGAAAATCATAAACAAGTATTACTAGCTGGGGTTTTTTGCGACGTCCTGTAAAGGATGAGCTCCCATAACAAATGGCTTTTTGTTCCTCTTAAATAGTCTCCTAATAACCTTAATTGACAAAGATGTGCTGCGTAAATATTCGGCACCTTGTTAAAAGCTAGGGTTGATTGTGGCGTCCTGTACACGATGAGCCAGTAACTTTAATAACTCTTAAATAATCTTTCTCTAAGTTTGACTGACACAGATTACTTGCTGAAATATTCATCGATTATACTTTTCACAGACATAAATAACTTTTTTTTTAAATGTTGCATATCCCTTACATGACGTTGCAGTCAACACCAGCATTTTTCAGTTGCTGATGATGTACTTGGCAAGATTACGCTCAGTAGTTTGCTATTGCTTTCTGAGCGACCGGCTCACATACCCCAGTAAGTTACCAGCGCGGCGCGAACCGCTGCCGATTCTCGCGCAGCTGCGTTACTCACGAGAATATACGGGATAACGCAGAAAGACGTTAACCCTTAGGCCAGGGATACCGGCATAAATACGTACATAGGTACATATATTAACTGCCTATCACATAAACTGTACATAGATAAATAAGTATATTGATTAATAAATTTATAGATAAATAAACTAACTGCCTATCACATAAATAAACAAGTACACAGGTAAATATGTACATAAATAAATAAGTACATAAATAAATATGTACATAGGTAAATAAGTATATATATATAAATACATAGGTAAATAAACTAACTGCCTATCACCGAAATAAATAAGTACAAATATAAATAAGTGCATAGATAAGTAGATAAACTAACTGCCTATCACATCAAACATAACGCGACGGAATGATAACAAGAGGCTCAGTGTTGATCTGAAAACCAACTCACTCACGACTACGGACAAACCAGTTAACGGCTCCCGACAACTCCGGGGCACTATTTGCACGCTGTCTGCCCCCGCATGCCATCTGCTCTCTGCCGCGAAATGATGCAGCCCCATTCAATCCTGGCCCGCGCGGTCCCAGGCACGCCAGCAATCATCAGCTGATCAATATAAACTGTGGTTAGCTGATTACACGGTTCTGCTGCTGCTGGATCCATATCTGCGGCTAAGGGGTAATGAACGAAGTTTCACAATCCCGACCTACCTTGTTCGAAGTCAGTCGCAGCCCATTTGAGAAGCAGACCGCTTTGCTTTGATTTTCACAATGTTATGAGCGTCGTCGTTCAGAAAAAAAATGGTTATAATTGTTATAGTGATCAGCATGACCGAATGGATAAGAGCTACCGTTCTTAAACACCCGGGGTGCTGATGCCGAGGGAGCGGGTTCAACTCCTAACACCGGCCAGTTGGACTAAAATGTTGACTTCTCGTCCATGACTTGGCGATATAAATTACAAGTTAGTTACTTGCAATATCCTTCACATGACGTTGCAGTCAACCCCAGAATTTGTTTTGGCTGTTTGTCATTTCTTGGGAAGATTACGTTCAGAAGTTTGCTATAGGCTAAAGCTTTCTGAACGACCAGCACTCTTACCTTTGCATGGAAACCAACAAGTACCTACTGCCTTTAATAATAATAATAATAATAATAATAATAATAATAATAATAATAACAATAATAATTATAAAAATAGCAGCAAAACAAACAATAATAATAATAACCTAACTATTACTACTACTGCTACTACTACTACTATTACTACTACTACTGCTGCTGCTACTACTACTACTACTACTACTACTACTACTACTACTACTACTACTACTACTACTACTACTACTACTACTGCTGCTGCTGCTGCTGCTGCTGCTGCTACTACTACTACTACTACTACTACTACTACTACTACTACTACTACTGCAGCTGCTGCTGCTGCTACTACTACTATTGCTGCTGCTGCTGCTACTACTACTACTACTACTACTACTACTACTACTACTACTACTACTACTACTACTGACTGGTACCTTGCCGTCTTGACAGACGATAGTTTGTAACATGGAGCTATACCTCTCCATAACACACAGACTGGGCTGAATATAGAGATCATGTGTTGCCCATGCAGCATGATCCCCCGCCAGAGGGCTTTTAGGATATATATATATATGGACAGACCAGATTAGTATATGGTCAGGATACGGCCTAGAGATGGAGGAACGCTTCAGGAAGACTGGGAAATTGCTAGAGATCCATTGCTGCCAACATCGACATCGTATGCTCCATTAGGTGAAGGAAAAGAGAAAGAAAGAAAGAAAGAAAGAAAGAAAGAAAGAAAGAAAGAAAGCGAAGAAGATAAAAAAGCTGCAGTACAAGCGAAAGAAGAAGAAGAAGAAGAAGAAGAAGAAGAAGAAGAAGAAGAAGAAGAAGAAGAAGAAGAAGAAGAAGAAGAAGAGGGGGAAAATCAGCAAAAGTAGTAGTGGTAATAGTAGTGGTACTAGTTGTAGTAGTAGAAGTAGTAGTAGTAGTAGTAGTAGTAGTAGTAGTAGTAGTAGTAGTAGTAGTAGTAGTAGTAGTAGTAGTAGTAGTAGTAGTAGTAGTAGTAGTAGTAGTAGTAGTAGTAAGAAGAAGAAGAAGGAAAGAATGAGGATGAGGAAAGAAGAACAAGAAATGTCTGAAATATACGCAAGTTCACGAACCCCACCCGGTTTCCAATACTAACCTCATTAATCGTCTGTCTGCCTGCGACCTCACAGACCACTACAGCCAGTATGGTCACCAACGACCGCACAGAACACTCCAGTCAGTCTGACCACGGCTGTATCCAGCCAGATTCTGAAGATACAATTAATGTAATGATAAGTCACTACGATGCAAACTCAGAGATAACAAGGTAAAGATATTTTCATGGCAAATCTCGTGGCCATAGTAACTTAGTGGTTAGTACGCTTGCCTTCCGACTCGTATTCATGCGTTCGAATCCTCATTCAGTTCAGTTGAGGCGAGTTGAGTGTCCTGCACTCAGGAAATTCCCATGTGTGCTCCGTCCCTTCGTTCAACAGCCAGCGAAGAGTCATACTACTAATCAATTCCTCACCGTTATCTGATTTAAAGTCTTCCTTCTCAGCTTTGAGATTCTTCCAAAAACCCTGCCGATCGTCTGCAATCTCAACCTTTCCACATACGGGTTCTCAATCTGTTCCCCCGCATTCTCCATCTGGTTCCACCAGCACACGACCACCTTCCACTTGTCCATAGACAATCTACCACCAAGAGGTGCATTCCCTGCCAGCCTATCAACCTGTTCATTCTCCCGCATCCCCGCATGGCCAGAGCAAAATACCCATACAATTCTCACAATCTGTGACCTCTGAAGCCTCATTCAGGCTGATTTGTAATACTTGACTTTACCTACCATGTCAGCCCCGCTTAAAACGGTTACCATGAAATGTCATGGAAAGTACAAATATCCTGTCTTATATTGACCACATCCATGGAATATCAACTGGTCTATTCAAAACCGGTGTTATATTGACCACATCACTCATGGAATGTCCACTGGTCTATACAAAACCGGTGTTACATTGACCGCATCACCCATGGAATGTCAACTGGTCTATACAAAACCGGTGTTATATTGACCGCATCACTCATGGAATGTCCACTGGTCTAATCAAAACCGGTGTTACATTGACCGCATCACCCATGGAATGTCAACTGATCTATATAAAACCGATGTTACATTGACCACATCACTCATGGAATGTCCACTGGTCTATACAAAACCGGTGTTTTATTGACCACATCACCCATGGAATGTCAACTGGTCTATACAAAACCGGTGTTTTATTGACCACATCACTCATGGAATGTCAACTGGTCTATACAAAACCGGTGTTATATTGACCACATCACTCATGGAATGTCAACTGGTCTATACAAAAACGGTGTTTATATGACCACATCACTCATGGAATGTCAACTGGTCTATACAAAAACGGTGTTTTATTGACCACATCACTCATGGAATGTCAATTGGTCTATACAAAACCGGTGTTTTATTGACCACATCACTCATGGAATGTCAACTGGTCTATACAAAAACGGTGTTTTATTGACCACATCACCCATGGAATGTCAACTGGTCTATACAAATAAGGGGCTAGCACAATATGCCCCATGTGCCTCAAGACGCTAACGGTGTTATTTTGCTGTGCCTGTACATGGCAGATACGGACGATAGGGTGTACAACGTTAGGGTTAGGATTAGACACTCTAACCTACAGTGTAATGAGTTTAGTGATGTGTGTACTTCTTCGCCACCTCTCCTTCCTAGACAATTTCCAGAAAATTCTAAACTTTATCCTATGCAAATTCCAGAAAATTCTAAACTTTATCTTATGCAATTTTCATAATATTATAAATTGTATCCCGTACCCCCGGGAAGGTTAACCCGGTCAACAAATGCCCGCAGAAGTCGGGTGTGTCGGCAAGAACGCAGCTCTGCTGTAAACAGGCACAACGCAATCACGTCCGAAAAAAAAACTCCGGATGAACGAAGAAGAAGAAGAAGTATCCCGTACACTGAAAGGCTGGGTCGACAACCAGAGTAGTACTGATTGGAAATAATCCTGTTACTGGAAGGAACTACCCCTAACTGTCTGGCACCTTGCCGACTTTACAGACGGTAGTTTGTAAAATGGAGTTATTACCTCTCCATAGCACAAAGCCTGGGCCGAGTTTAGAGATTACTGTGTTGCCCATGCAGCATGATCCCTCTTTCGGCCTGCCTAGTTTACTCCAGAGGAAAGGTAACACCAATTATTATGAAACAAGCACAAGCTGCAGAAGCTGACGGATCAGCAAAGCAATGCTTTAACTGTCGGCCTGTAGTAATCTTCCATCCTTGACCAGTTGCCGACCAAGGCTTAGGGCCTGGTCTGTCCCACCATGACATTCAGTCTGTATGTTACATTTCCCCCTGCGTCAGGGTAAGGCTTACTGCCCTCTCAAGTTGAGCTCCTCCGCCCGAAGCCGTTGGCACAATGTGTGGTGTCGGGTTTGGTGAGCGCCGTACAAAATTCGGTGCTAACAGAAAGTAGGTACTACCATCTACTGTCATAAAGTAGCTCAGTCATATCTGGCAGAGACCTGACTACTGTCTTGGTAAGAGAGGGCACAAATCAATTGGCCAGCACCACATAACTAAACAACCCGGGAAGGTTAACACGGTCACAAATGCCCGCATAAGTCGGATGTGTCGGCCTAACGGCGCAAGAACCCAGCTCTGCTGTAACAGGCACAACGCAATCACGTCCGAGGAAAGAAAAAAAAATTAAAAAACTCCGGATGAACGCAGAAGAAGAATAACTAAACAATCCAGATTTAAATCCTAAAGTGAGATGGGGACCTGTGTTTTATCTTCAATTAACATACGTCTTTGGGGTCGATCCAGCCTAGAAAAATGTGTTTTAGTGATTTCTGACAACCATCATCATACGCCATGCCGATAAGCGTTGGGTCAAGGTAAGACATTTCACATAATCTGCAGTGTGTTGGATCACCTCTGTGTTCTTGTCTAGGTTATACCACGTGATCCCCCAGTTTTTAATCCATTTACCATCACCTTACTCTTTTCCCATCAGTGTTGTTGGTTGTTACTAAGTTATTATGTTTATTTCACGTCAAAACGTCCCCCCCCCCCCTTACCCAATAATACAAAATAAAAAACAAACAAACAAACAAACAAACAATCAAAAACGTGACTTTTACGTCTAATTATTCTAATCAGTTTACGGTTTTAATTTGTTTCTTGGCGGAGTGTCTCAATCCTTCCATTTTATTCATTGCATTTTACTCGGAAACCACATTTCCTCTCAGCTTATCTGTATATTGTCCATATTTCGCATGCATACAACATTATAGTTTCTATATACCACTTGAGCACCCTTTTTAACAAATAAACTTTGACAGCTTTTGTATTGGTGAGTAAGAGAAAACAAATGAAAATCCTAAAGTGATTAGAGAAATTAGACGTAGACAGTACAATATCTTTTGGGCATGTTATGAGAAGAAATAAACTGAAGAAGTTGATGACAACTGAAAGAATGGGGAAAATAAACAAGGGGAAGACAGAGAATTAAATATCTGGATGGCTTGGCCACGCGGCATAACAGAGACACGAACACAGAGCTCATCCACGACATCAGGTGATCGTGTGAGATGGCGAAACATGACCCGCCCACGTTTATCCATATAACACATGATGACATTTTCCATCTTGTTCAAGGCTGCCCTTAACATTCTCATAATGATTTCCGTAGTAAGGAGAAAGGGCGACCAGAAGTTAGTCGTTAACCTACCGACTGCAAGATCGTGGTACACCAGGTAGTGATACACAAGGTCGTTATACACAAGGTCATAGTAGGCAAGGTCGGAGAGTCTCCGCGGCCTAACCACTTGGCGAAGACATTCGTGAAGTGGTTATTCCGCCTTCCAAATTATATTCTGGCCTGCGTCGTTCGCTTCACGAGTGCAATTTTCTCGGAGACTTGGGATCGTCGCTGAAACCTCGGAGTTTCGTGCTTTGTGCCACGTATTCGGTAGGCAGCGCTGCGGAAAGAGACCGAACCATGTGGGATAAAACCCGGTGCAATGAACTTGAGCCAGGCTAACCAGCTCCGACTTCAGAGGTACTTGTAATTAGTTTAGTTTAGTCGACGGATCAACATAACGGCACACGGGTTTAACCCATAAGTGTTCCGTTCTTCTCCTAACTCAAGTCGGGGTCCGGATAATCTCAGCTCAGTGCACGAACTGCCTAGCACCGGCCAGGATCCTGAGTAGTTATATATGATGCCTACACCCCCCCGAAATTGTGGTGCCGCGTGGTGCGCACCACGTGGTGCTCGTGGTGCTGGCACCACGTGGTGCTGTGTGGTGTCTAGTGGTGGGAGTATGTGGTGCGGTGGTGCTGGGTGTATGTGGTGCCTGTGGAGTGTGTCTTTGGCTTGTTAAGCTCGTTGTTTTTGGCGGGTAAAATTTTTTAAAAAGAAAAAAGTCTGATCTAATGAGCTGGAGGCTCTTCATGTGTGTGCGCGTGTATCTGTGGCCAGGGTGGAGTGGAAGGAGCCGGCGTAAATAGTAAGCGCAAAGAAGGTGGTGGTCGGTGGTGCGACGTGTATAGTGACGTCATCGGTCCCTCGTAGTTGTATGTTTGGGCTGTTAGGGTCGAATTTTTGGTGGAAAAGTATGGTCTAAGGGGTAGCGGGGGTATTAGGGATGATGTCTCCGCACCTCCTTGTCGCATCTTTACCATGTTAAGATCGCTGTTTTGGCAGGAAAAGTATGTTTTTTTAATTAAAAATTAAAAATAATTTAATTTTTTTTTAAATTTTTAATTTAAAAAAATATTTCAATGGAAAATAAAAGATATTGGTTAATAGTGGTTGGGCGGGGCATAAAATCTATTATCAAACGGTGTTAGCTCATTAAATGAAAATCTTAAAAAGAGTAAAGATGGCCGCTAGTTCGTGTTGTAGTGGTATGGCTTAGTGTTATTTGATGTTAAGGGGTGGGTGAGTGAAAGCGTATCTCGATGGGTGCTTCCAAACAATATCAGCATACAGTGTCAGATCGTTAAAGAGAAACCTTAAAGAAACATGTCAAGATGACCGGCGGTGTCCTCCGTAGGTGCCGGGTTCGAGTCCCAGTGGGGAGGTCGAGCGGGGTAGAAGAAATATTGATAATGTCTTTGTTACTTAGTTGTGATGGCGATATCTGGTGGTAGCAATAGGCTATGTGCAGCAAAGGAGAGGTGGTGTGTTGGTTGAAGCTTAGGTGGTGCCCCAGACGAGATGACAGGGTCGAATCTCGGTGCTGTGCCACTGGTAAGGGTAATAGGCGCCAGCGTGTGGGGTGTCTAGCTGGTCATACGGGTTAGGATTAGGGACAGTCTGTCTCTCCGTATCGCTGTGTCCACAAGTCCAAGGGGAAAACAGGCAGCCGATTTCACCTTTGTACCTACGAGTCACAAAATATAACCTAACTTAAAAATCAGAATATGATTCATAACCTCAACAGGTGTTGCCAAAAATCAATACTCATTTTCATAACGGCTAATCCAGGGGCTTATCGTCGTCGTAATGAAGTAGGTGGTTTATTAATGTTATTGATGTATCCGCCATGGCAAATAGTTCGCAAGATTAATAAAAGTTCATATAAATGTCGATAGAGGATTAAGAGCTTAACACCTATTGTCGGGCCATCCACAAAAATCAATACCGCCACGCTAGATTCTTCTCATAATTGCGACCAGTGGCTTATAGATATAACCATTATTGCAGACACAGTTGTGTGCAGACTAATCTAACAGGTCACAGGTCTATGCCGTATCGACAAAAACGGTGAATAAATACTGTAGAATATTCACTGTACAAAGCAGTCTCTACCAGCCGATCAGATCGGGGAAACCAGACAAGACAACCTTTTGTTACGAGTCCACAGCAGCATATATCGTGTATAAAACGACCATCCTGTGTCAGGCAGAAGGACCTCTTTTTGACAACACCAAAACAGATCTCATCAAGTAGCAAGTCGCTAATTGTAAGTTGGATGTTGATAAATCTTTCACATTTTCATTATGTTTCTTCATGTCGACACACCATTAACCTAACAATACTAGTATAATACAGGGGGATATATAGGACTAGATGCATATAACTGATGAGGAAACAACAAAACATTGTCTTAATATTTCATATTAGGCTATGTCTCTCGTTTTTCTATGTCCGAGTCGTCCTGGGGCTATCGAGTAAAACCAAAGAACACCCCGACATCAATATAACATAAACTGGTCTCGAAAAGCAGCAAAGGCGCCTGTAAATAACTCATCACATTGTCCGACTAAGCTTTTCTCATAGTCATAGAGGAGAGATGCACCTGAAAAATATGTTTTCATGTCATATGTATATAAGAAGCTATACACAGGCGATCTCTAAGGACAAATTTCCTCATGTCACGGTGTAAAAATTACAGAAGTCGCTCAAATTTATACATTAAGAGTGAAAAAAAGCATATTGTATATACGGTATTTCATATTTTCCTGTGGGACTTGGCCATTTGTTGTTCTATCTGGTCATGGTATGTATATTTTCCACACATCTCCACTGATGTTTTTCATCTTGTCTGCTTATTGCCCATGCTTCACAACCCTACACAAGTGCAGGTTCTATGAAAGACAGAGACAATTTTTGAACATTATTAACCAAAAGGAGAAACAATGTATACCAAAGTAAGGAAATTGCTCTCAGAAATTATCGAATCGACCAATCAACTTGACTAATTAACCTCACAAATTCCCTACTGACTCTCCCACTTTGCCCTATCTCTATTACAACTTGTCGACTGCTTCTCACAAACTGCCCGACGGTGGTTTACTATTTGTATTATATATCCACACTCAATCGTTCTCACAGTCACAAGAATAACAAAATACAGGGATTTAAGTCTGTTGTTTATTCAACATGTTTATTTTCTTTTTGGTTTACAGTCAAAGTATAGAAATTTGCCCAACCACCTTGTTGTTGAAGTATCCAAGGACCTAGTTTATCAGTCATATATTCGCCTACAGATTTAGCGAAGCGTTCTTCCAACACCTGGACATTCACATCTGCATTGTAAGAATTTTTAACCAGATGCTTACCCAGACTCATGGCAAATGCAAACAGCATAATTATTCTCCCATAGTTGATGACGTTATCGCCAAAGAGTTCATCACCAACTGAAACAAAGACTTGGAAAACGTGTTCGGGTTTGATACTGCATACTAGTCTCGTTAACAACTCATCGTGTTGTTTGGCTATTTGACCTACTAAATTAGACAAAGTCGAGTTACTTGCCCTTGTAGAATTGTAGGAGCTAATAATAGTCAACGCCATATTCACCATCTCGTTGTGAACGTGTTTCAAAACCACCGTTGCTTGTGTCATTATTATACTGCTAGCTAACTTACACCAAAAAAAAAAAAGATGACTAACCATCAAAAATCTGAGTCAGTAGCGTGATACTTGATGCAAAGTGTTCAAATGGGCTAATACTATCACCCGACAGGTTAATAAATAGAAACAATATCAATAACCAAAACAGAATGAACACACACACACACACGATGCCCATGGTCAAAGAGAGTAATAATTTAAGCCTCTCCACTTTTGGTGCTCCAGCTGTTAATGAGAGGGGCAGTCGTATCCAGCAAAGATTATTGATCAAGACTGTTGATCTCCAGCCTGTGAACTCCTCGGTCTTAGAAAATATCAGCCTGGCAGTTACCACAATATATAATACATGTAACTGTGCAGTCTTAAAGGAAACAAATCAGGATAATAACACAGAAACACCTACATCATCAACTTCTACTGGAGAAAGTAATGTTACAGATGGTTCAAAGTCAAATGTTTCTGTAGGAAGCAACCAGCCAGTAGGAATGTCTTCACATTTTGAATATTTATCAAACTTGTCAGTTGACAATTGTTACTTGCTTGAAGGCAATTACAACAGTTCTAATTCCCAGAACTGTAAGTTAGTCGCAGAGTCCAAACCAGCAGTGGGTGAGAATACAACCCAACTTGCCTTACAAACCGGTTTACACCTGACATCGGTTTTGTCAGCGCCCAGAAAAATTTTCAAAAAAGGACGTCCTTCTTCCAAAAAGCAAAAGAAACGTCAAAGAGAAAAACGAAAACATGGAGTACAACACTTGCAAACGAAAGAAATTCCTGACCCCACTCACACTGGATGTGACACAGAGCAAAGGCTTCATTCCCAAAACATGGTATTGGTGTGCGAGCAGATAAATAAATTATATTCTTCCACAGTATCACCTTGTAATCCTAAATTTGAAACTAACCATGAAACTTTCAACTCACCATGCACAATGACACGTGTTTTTGGTAGACTGATATCATATTCAGAAGATGAAAATTGTTTTGAAGCTGATGCTGACTCTTGCTTCTTTACCCCAGCTCTATCATTAGAAATGTTGTTCTGCAAGAAAACAACTTCGGGCAGTCAGGCAGCAGTAGATCTACAAGAGCCAAAATTTGATTTGCTTGATGATATGTCTTCAGATGAGACTGTTGACCTTCTGCCTAGTAGTCATGGCCCAGACTCTGAGTCTCTCAAGAAAATTAATGCATTGTGGAATGAAAACTATCCTACGGCTGGTTTCCGAAGTTGTTCCTCTGACTCAACAGATGAAATACAACACCCAACGATTAAGGTTTGTATAAATAGTGATTTTCATGATCATAGTCACGTTATAGTATAACTTTCCCTTTCTCAAGTCGTGGCCGAAGAAGGTCGACAGTCTGCTTTTGATGCAAGTTACCTGTTCTCTTTGTGCGTTTTCATCCACGATGTCTTTATTACACTATTTATCCGTTCAATGTATTTTCGGCAGTCATCTATAAAATCACTGATATGTAAATTCCACACAATTTCTCGACTTTCTTATATAAACCACACAATCAGTATAATAAAAGATAATACTGGAAAATACTTTATTTAACATAATTTTGTGTGCGTCTAAGCTTATATACCACTACTTATGGATAAGTATAATCGCATGTCATTATGTTTTTCACTGTAAACAGTTGCGTTTGATTAAGATTTTGCCACTTTCATAGTGATGTGTATATGTTGAAGTTATTTAACTTTCACTATAAATAGCTATTATCTGTTAGGGTGTTGTAACTTTTCACTGTCCATTAATGACTAAGTATTGAAGTCTTGTAAGTTTCAATGTGATTTTCTCCTCCACAGGTTAATTTTGCAGCAGACCCTCACCTCTTGACAGTTCATATCGTTGGCACCGAAGAACGCAATGGTAACTGGCATCATGTAATCAGAGAACGTGAGAATTTTGAAAGGTGTATACTAGAGTTGGAACAAATTCTGACCCCAGTCCTAGGGGCCAGTCACAGAATCAAAGTCTTGGAGCAGAGAAAAAGTCAAGAACAATTGTGAAGGCTGCATAGTCTAATTATATTTTATATGTTTCTCTCTGTCATAGTAAAACAGTTATAACAAGAAACAAACTTGTATGCTTTTCTTAATTTAACACGCGTTTTCAGGTCTTTGTGTCTTTGTGTTTTGTAGTTTTGTGGTATTGTTCTTGTGTATGTGAGGTTGTTAAGCAAATAGGGGGAAAAATATTGACCTAGTAGAGAAATATCTCATCTAAACTTATAAAGAGGTCGACCGATATAAGAAAATATGTTAGCCTAAATTAGGAAAAATAGTGGCCAAGTAAAGAAATATCGGCATCCAAACTTTTAAAATGTATGACAAATTGTTAGCCAACGTGAAAAAATATTGGTTCAAGTAAAGAAGGTATCTCAGCCTACTTGTTAAAACGTAGAAAAATTTGTTAGCCAAGGGCAAACGTGGACCAAGTAAATACAACTTCTCGACCAACTCATAACAAGGTTAGAACTTTTGTTACCAAATTTGAAAAAATATGTCAAATAAACGACATTTTTCAACTAATCTTATAAATAGTGCCAAAACTATACAACAATTAGAAAATGTTTGTTAACAAATGGAGATTAATTAATATTAGCCAAGTGGAGAAATATATACAACCCATACTTTGAAAGGAGGTAAATGTGCTAACACAGAATGGGCAAAATTGTTGGCCAAAACAGAAACATCTTGACCAATCTTATAAATATCTCGTGTAAATTATAAAAAAAAGTGAGGAACAAATATAGCTTACGTATTTATGTCAAACGTGTCTTGAACTTTCATCTGAACAGTACATTTCTACAAGACAGTAATCATCAACGTCAACACTTTCCCTCTTTTACATTACCGAAAACTTCAACTTATCAGTCCAGAGTATCCACTAAAGAAGCCCTTATACATACTAATCACACATCTCATCACACTCTTGGTTCTTTCTTTTCTAACACAAAATGCCTCTGTCTTTCATAGATAGCTTCACAACTTTTCCATGTCGCACCACTAAGAACTCCAAACCTTCGTTGCACAGGAGCTCTACTGAAACAGTCATAACAACAGTTTATGGCAATAAAATCTGTGGCTCCACCTGGGATAGTTTCAATATCATCTGAGTATTCGTCAGCAAAGATCCACTTCCCATGGCTGCCATCTTCAACTTTCTATACCACAATGTCTGCTACACTAACCTTCCAGTGGTCCATCTTTCAACAATACAAAGAGTGTTCTCGAAGTCTAACTAACATAATATTTCTTACTTTGTCCACTCTATTCACACGTTGTCATTTCACAGCTGCAATAACGACAAAGTCTGCAACCAACCACGCTGTCTGCTATGAAGTCGAACTTTCTTAAAGCCACGTCTGCCTATTGAGCCCTTGAATACCCTCTACCACATCTTCTAACCGACTTTCAACGTTTCATACCAAATAACATTAACATTCTCTTGCAATACAGAACAGTCAATTTTCTGTTGACTAGGCAGATTTTCACACCTAATAGAGATAAATCATCTGTCCCCCCTAACCTACTAGGCGCTATTCTAGACAACGAATATGGTCATCAACCATCACCCCTAAGAAGAACTTGAAAACAACAACAGAGATTGGGTTCCTAACCCTAACCCTAACTATACATCAACTAACCCTAACCCTAACCCTAACTATACATCAACTAACCCTAACCCTAACCCTAACTATACAACAAACTCTTTCTTAAGAGACATAGATACAAACCAGTGTTAGAAATTTAATTTATGTGATTAAATTTAATTAAAATTTAAAACTAATAATCGCAATTTTATTGCGTGCTTTCACTTAATCTACAGATATAGCCTAAGTATAGGTATAAGTTAGGTATAGGACGTATATTGATCTTACATCTTGCGCAATAAAATTGCGATTTATTAGTTTTAAATTTTAATTAAAATTTAATAACATAAATTAAATTTCTAACACTGGTTTGTATCTATGTCTCTTAAGAAAGAGTTTGTTGTATAGTTAGGGTTAGGGTTAGGGTTAGTTGATGTATAGTTAGGATTAGGGTTAGGGTTAGTTGATGTATAGTTAGGGTTAGGGTTAGGAACCCAATCTCTGTTGTTGTTTTCAAGTTCTTCTTAGGGGTGCTGGTTGATGACCACATTCGTTGTCTAGAATAGTACCTAGTATGTTAGGAGGGACAGGTGATTTATCTCCATTAGATTGAGAAACCTGCCTAGTCAGCAGAAAATCGGTTGTTCTGTAATCAAAGAGAGTGTTATTGTTATTTGGTATGAAACGTTGAAAGTCGGTTATAAGATCTGGTAGAGGGTATTCAAGGGCTCATTAAGACAGACGTGGTTTTAAGAAAGGTCGACTTCATAGCAGACAGTGTTGGTTGCAGACTTGTCGTTATTGCAGCTGTGAAATGACAACGTGTGAAATAGGTGGACAAAGTAAGAAATATTATGTTAGTTAGACTTCGAGAACACTCTTTGTATTGTTGAAAGATGGACCACTGGAAGGTTAGTGTAGCAGACATTGTGGTATAGAAAGTTGAAGATGGCAGCCATGGGAAGTGGATCTTTGCTGACGAATACTCAGATGATATTGAAACTATCCCAGGTGGAGCCACAGATTTTATTGCCATAAACGTTGTTATGACTGTTTCAGTAGAGCTCCTGTGCAACGAAGGTTTGGAGTTCTTAGTGGTGCGACATGGAAAAGTTGTGAAGCTATCTATGAAAGACAGAGGCATTTTGTGTTAGAAAAGAAAGAACCAAGAGTGTGATGAGATGTGTGATTAGTATGTATAAGGGCTTCTTTAGTGGATACTCTGGACTGATAAGTTGAAGTTTTCGGTAATGTAAAAGAGGGAAAGTGTTGACGTTGATGATTATGTCTTGTGAAATGTCTGTTCAGATAAAAGTTCAAGACACGTTTGACATAACTACAGAAGCAATATTTGTTCCTACTTTTTTATAAGTTTACACGAGATATTTATAAGATTGGTCAAGATGTTTCATGTTTTGGCCAACATTTTGCCCCATTTGGTTAACACATTTACCTCCTTTTCATAAGTATGGTTGAGATATTTCTCCACTTGGCTAATATTTTTCCCATTTGGTTAACACATTTTCCTAATGTTTATAGGTTTGGACGACATATTTATAAGATTAGTTGAAAAATGTCTTTATTTGGACAATATTTTTTCACAATTGGTTAACAAAGTTTCCTACTTGTTATGAGTTTGGTCGAGAAGTTTCTTTACTTGGTCAACAGTTTTCACCTTTGGCTAACAAATTTTCATACATTTTAAAATTTTGGATGCGATATTTCTTTACTTGGCCACTATTTTTCCTAATTTGGCTAACATATTTTCTTATATCGGTCGACCTCTTTATAAGTTTAGATGAGATATTTCTCTACTAGGTCAATATTTTCCCCCTATTTGCTTAACAACCTCACATACACAAGAACAATACCACAAAACTACAAAACACAAAGACACAAAGACCTGAAAACGCGTGTTAAATTAAGAAAAGCATACAAGTTTGTTTCTTGTTATAACTGTTTTACTATGATAGAGAGAAACATATAAAATATAATTAGACTATGCAGCCTTCACAATTGTTCTTGACTTTTTCTCTGCTCCAAGACTTTGATTCTGTGACTGGTCCCTAGGACTGGGGTCAGAATTTGTTCCAACTCTAGTATACACCTTTCAAAATTCTCACGTTCTCTGATTACATGATGCCAGTTACCATTGCGTTCTTCGGTGCCAACGATATGAACTGTCAAGAGGTGAGGGTCTGCTGCAAAATTAACCTGTGGAGGAGAAAATCACATTGAAACTTACAAGACTTCAATACTTAGTCATTAATGGACAGTGAAAAGTTACAACACCCTAACAGATAATAGCTATTTATAGTGAAAGTTAAATAACTTCAACATATACACATCACTATGAAAGTGGCAAAATCTTAATCAAACGCAACTGTTTACAGTGAAAAACATAATGACATGCGATTATACTTATCCATAAGTAGTGGTATATGAGCTTAGACGCACACAAAATTATGTTAAATAAAGTATTTTCCAGTATTATCTTTTATTATACTGATTGTGTGGGTTTATATAAGAAAGTCGAGAAATTGTGTGGAATTTACATATCAGTGATTTTATAGATGACTGCCGAAAATACATTGAACGGATAAATAGTGTAATAAAGACATCGTGGATGAAAACTCACAAAGAGAACAGGTAACTTGCATCAAAAGCAGACTGTCGACCTTCTTCGGCCACGACTTGAGAAAGGGAAAGTTATACTATAACGTGACTATGATCATGAAAATCACTATTTATACAAACCTTAATCGTTGGGTGTTGTATTTCATCTGTTGAGTCAGAGGAACAACTTCGGAAACCAGCCGTAGGATAGTTTTCATTCCACAATGCATTAATTTTCTTGAGAGACTCAGAGTCTGGGCCATGACTACTAGGCAGAAGGTCAACAGTCTCATCTGAAGACATATCATCAAGCAAATCAAATTTTGGCTCTTGTAGATCTACTGCTGCCTGACTGCCCGAAGTTGTTTTCTTGCAGAACAACATTTCTAATGATAGAGCTGGGGTAAAGAAGCAAGAGTCAGCATCAGCTTCAAAACAATTTTCATCTTCTGAATATGATATCAGTCTACCAAAAACACGTGTCATTGTGCATGGTGAGTTGAAAGTTTTATGGTTAGTTTCAAATTTAGGATTACAAGGTGATACTGTGGAAGAATATAATTTATTTATCTGCTCGCACACCAATACCATGTTTTGGGAATGAAGCCTTTGCTCTGTGTCACATCCAGTGTGAGTGGGGTCAGGAATTTCTTTCGTTTGCAAGTGTTGTACTCCATGTTTTCGTTTTTCTCTTTGACGTTTCTTTTGCTTTTTGGAAGAAGGACGTCCTTTTTTGAAAATTTTTCTGGGCGCTGACAAAACCGATGTCAGGTGTAAACCGGTTTGTAAGGCAAGTTGGGTTGTATTCTCACCCACTGCTGGATTTGGACTCTGCGACTAACTTACAGTTCTGGGAATTAGAACTGTTGTAATTGCCTTCAAGCAAGTAACAATTGTCAACTGACAAGTTTGATAAATATTCCACATGTGAAGACATTCCTACTGGCTGGTTGCTTCCTACAGAAACATTTGACTTTGAACCATCTGTAACATTACTTTCTCCAGTAGAAGTTGATGATGTAGGTGTTTCTGTGTTATTATCCTGATTTGTTTCCTTTAAGACTGCACAGTTACATGTATTATATATTGTGGTAACTGCCAGGCTGATATTTTCTAAGACCGAGGAGTTCACAGGCTAGAGATCAACAGTCTTGATCATCAATCTTTGCTGGATACGACTGCCCCTCTCATTAACAGCTGGAGCACCAAAAGCGGAGAGGCTTAAATTATTACTCTCTTTGACCATGGGCATCGTGTGTGTGTGTGTGTTCATTCTGTTTTGGTTATTGATATTGTTTCTATTTATTAACCTGTCGGGTGATAGTATTAGCCCATTTGAACACTTTGCATCAAGTATCACGCTACTGACTCAGATTTTTGATGGTTAGTCATCGTTTAATTAATTTTTTTTTGGGTGTAAGTTAGCTAGCAGTATAATAATGACACAAGCAACGGTGGTTTTGAAACTCGTTCACAACGAGATGGTGAATATGGCGTTGACTATTATTAGCTCCTACAATTCTACAAGGGCAAGTAACTCGACTTTGTCTAATTTAGTAGGTCAAATAGCCAAACAACACGATGAGTTGTTAACGAGACTAGTATGCAGTATCAAACCCGAACACGTTTTCCAAGTTTTTGTTTCAGTTGGTGATGAACTCTTTGGCGATAACGTCATCAACTATGGGAGAATAATTATGCTGTTTGCATTTGCCATGCGTCTGGGTAAGCATCTGGTTGAAAATTCTTACAATGCAGATGTGAATGTCCAGGTGTTGGAAGAACGCTTCGCGAAATCTGTAGGCGAATATATGACTGATAAACTAAGTCCTTGGATACTTCAGCAACAAGGTGGTTGGGCGAATTTCTATACTTTGACTGTAAACCAAAAAGAAGAAAATAAACATGTTGAATAAACAACAGACTTAAATTCCTGTGTTTCGTTATTCTTGTGACTGTGAGAGCGCTTGAGTGTGGCTATATAATACATATAGTAAACCCCGTGGGTATTTTGTGAGAGGCAGTCGACAAGTTGTAATAGCGATTGGGCAAAGTGGGAGAGTCAGTAGGGAATATGTGAGGTTAATTAGTCAAGTTGAAGGTCGAGTCGATAATTTCTGAGAGCAATTTCCTTACTTTGCTTTACATTGTTTCTCCTTTTGGTTAATAATGTCCACAAATTGTCTCTGTCTTTCATAGAACCTGCACTTGTGTAGGGTTGTGAAGCATGGGCAATAAGCAGACAAGATGAAAAACATCAGTGGATATGTGTGGAAAATATACATACCATGACCAGATAGAACAACAAATGGCCAAGTCCCACAGGAAAATATGAAATACCGTATATACAATATGCTTTTTTCACTCTTAATGTATAAATTTGAGCGACTTCTGTAATTTTTACACCGTGACATGAGGAAATTTGTCCTTAGAGATCGCCTGTGTATAGCTTCTTATATACATATGACATGAAAACATATTTTTCAGGTGCATCTCTCCTCTATGACTATGAGAAAAGCTTAGTCGGACAATGTGATGAGTTATTTACAGGCGCCTTTGCTGCTTTTCGAGACCAGTTTATGTTATATTGATGTCGGGGTGTTCTTTGGTTTTACTCGATAGCCCCAGGACGACTCGGACATAGAAAAACGAGAGACATAGCCTAATATGAAATATTAAGACAATGTTTTGTTGTTTCCTCATCAGTTATATGCATATAGTCCTATATATCCCCCTGTATTATACTAGTATTGTTAGGTTAATGGTGTGTCGACATGAAGAAACATAATGAAAATGTGAAAGATTTATCAACATCCAACTTACAATTAGCGACTTGCTACTTGATGAGATCTGTTTTGGTGTTGTCAAAAAGACGTCCTTCTGCCTGACACAGGATGGTCGTTTTATACACGATATATGCTGCTGTGGAATCGTAACAAAAGGTTGTCTTGTCTGGTTTCCCCGATCTGATCGGCTGGTAGAGACTGCTTTGTACAGTGAATATTCTACAGTATTTATTCACCGTTTTTGTCGATACGGCATAGACCTGTGACCTGTTAGATTAGTCTGCACACAACTGTGTCTGCAATAATGGTTATATCTATAAGCCACTGGTCGCAATTATGAGAAGAATCTAGCGTGGCGGTATTGATTTTTTGTGGATGGCCCGACAATAGGTGTTAAGCTCTTAATCCTCTATCGACATTTATATGAACTTTTATTAATCTTGCGAACTATTTGCCATGGCGGATACATCAATAACATTAATAAACCACCTACTTCATTACGACGACGATAAGCCCCTGGATTAGCCGTTATGAAAATGAGTATTGATTTTTGGCAACACCTGTTGAGGTTATGAATCATATTCTGATTTTTAAGTTAGGTTATATTTTGTGACTCGTAGGTACAAAGGTGAAATCGGCTGCCTGTTTTCCCCTTGGACTTGTGGACACAGCGATACGGAGAGACAGACTGTCCCTAATCCTAACCCGTATGACCAGCTAGACACCCCACACGCTGGCGCCTATTACCCTTACCAGTGGCACAGCACCGAGATTCGACCCTGTCATCTCGTCTGGGGCACCACCTAAGCTTCAACCAACACACCACCTCTCCTTTGCTGCACATAGCCTATTACTACCACCAGATATCGCCATCACAACTAAGTAACAACGACATTATCAATATTTCTTCTACCCCGCTCGACCTCCCCACTGGGATTCGAACCCGGCACCTACGGAGGACACCGCCGGTCATCTTGACATGTTTCTTTAAGGTTTCTCTTTAACGATCTGACACTGTATGCTGATATTGTTTGGAAGCACCCATCGAGATACGCTTTCACTCACCCACCCCTTAACATCAAATAACACTAAGCCATACCACTACAACACGAACTAGCGGCCATCTTTACTCTTTTTAAGATTTTCATTTAATGAGCTAACACCGTTTGATAATAGATTTTATGCCCCGTCCAACCACTATTAACCAATATCTTTTATTTTCCATTGAAATATTTTTTTAAATTAAAAAATTAAAAAAATTTTTTAATTATTTTTAATTTTTAATTAAAACAACATACTTTTCCTGCCAAAACAGCGATCTTAACATGGTAAAGATGCGACAAGGAGGTGCGGAGACATCATCCCTAATACCCCCGCTACCCCTTAGACCATACTTTTCCACCAAAAATTCGACCCTAACAGCCCAAACATACAACTACGAGGGACCGATGACGTCACTATACACGTCGCACCACCGACCACCACCTTCTTTGCGCTTACTATTTACGCCGGCTCCTTCCACTCCACCCTGGCCACAGATACACGCGCACACACATGAAGAGCCTCCAGCTCATTAGATCAGACTTTTTTCTTTTTTAAAAAATTTTACCCGCCAAAAACAACGAGCTTAACAAGCCAAAGACACACTCCACAGGCACCACATACACCCAGCACCACCGCACCACATACTCCCACCACTAGACACCACACAGCACCACGTGGTGCCAGCACCACGAGCACCACGTGGTGCGCACCACGCGGCACCACAATTTCGGGGGGGTGTAGGCATCATATATAACTACTATCCTGAAATACTTTGGGTTGATTTTTAACTCGAAAATTTGCCATGTTAGCGCCGTTGGGCAACTCTTTTTCGATTTCCAACTGCCAAGGGATTTTTTACGTGCGCAACGATACACACGGGCATCCGATCTCACTACCCAGGGGGAAATTTTATTACTAGAAGTCCACGTGAAAACATCCCGGTCCTTACCGGGGCTTGAACCCGGGACTTCCAGCACTCGAGGCGGACACCAAACCTCGAGGCCACTCAGCCCCCTTACTTGTAATTAATATCCCCAAGTCTAGGGCGGGAAGTCACCATTTTAGTCCAACTGACGGGGTAGGGGTTAAACCCGCTACCTCAGCGTCAGCACACCGGAAGTTTAAGAACGAGAGCTCTTATCCATTTGACCATGCTGTCCTCCATTGTGCCAGTATCATTCCACGACCCTACTCATTGCCCAGTAAAACACACGCTGTAACCATATACTTACTTTTAATATCCCCCATGATACGTGAAAACAAACAGTGACAGCGACATATTAATGGGAGTTCGTGCTTCTTAACCCAACATTTAATTAGTATCCAAGTGTGAGAGTAGGACGAAAGTTGGCCACAACAAGGCGGATATCAGTCTCACACGTCTGTGCACATATAATATAATGTACTGAAAGGTTCTTGATAAATAAAGAATCAAATGACAACAGAAAACCTCGCTGTAATCACCAAATTGTCGCTACAATCACCAAGCTATCACTGCAATCACCACGGTTTCTTTGCAATCACCAAGTTCTCGCTGCATTCATGAAGTTCTCTCTACAATCACCAAGTTCTCGTATCGTGTATGCTCTTTTTCTTTAGTGTTGCTTCTTTCTTAAGGAAACAACCTTCTGTAAGGTTGACTTCTACAGATGGATGGCACAGAGCAGTTGAACATTCCACACACAAAAACAACTGTCTGCGCGCGTGAGACCACCTGTAATTATATAGCAGCCTGGGCATTTAACATCAATAAAGTAGCTGCTTGGGCTCTGCACTAAACGTTTAAGTGCGAATCTCCTTCTCCGTAGCTTCAGCGACGACCCCCAGGAGTCTCCGTGAACAATACATCCGTGAACCAAAAGACGTAGCCCGGATTCGAACCCACAACCTTTGGAGCGCGAGGCAGACGGCTTGACCACTTCGCCACGGAGTCTCCCTACCAGTTGCCGACCAAGGAAGGCTCAAGGCCTGATATGCTCTGACATGACATTTTGTCTTTAGGTTGGATTTCCTCGCACTAGGATAAGGCTTGTACCCACCCAATTGCGTTCCTCCGCCCGAAGCCGTTGGTACATTGTGGGGTAATGGGTTTGGTGAGCACCGCCTAACTTCGGCAGATAAGCAGGTAGTCCATCTACTGTTATACGGCAGCTCAGCCATATCTAACGCCTGATTTCTTGCTGTATATAGGGGCATGGGAAATAACCCGAAGAATTACAACGAAAACAGCTACAAAATAGTATTGTAACCTTCCTTTCTGGAATTCCTAGATACTCACATCTCTGTGACTATATAAGAATGTTACTGACTAACTCAGACAGCTTTTAAAAGTACTTTTACGGGTGGTTTCACCACACGTTTATATATATATATATCTATATCTATATATATATATATAAAGGAAGAAGAAGAGATGAAGGTACGATGAGAGAAGAAGAAGGTGAAGAAGAAGTCGTGAGAACTCGTGTTAGTGTGGCTAAGCGCCGCCCCCTTGTCAAAAACCACAAACAACAACAAACAAACAAACAGAGGACCGACGAAGAAAGGAGAGACGGGATAAGAAAGACAAGTGTGCAAGTTCTGGTACTGAGATTTGTGAAATACGACTCTAAATCCTAACCAGTATTCTGTGATAACCAGTCAACAGAAACAACAAGAGCCACACATTAGTCACAAACTCGACCACAGTGTAGAGAAACTAGCCTACACAAGCCGAGCCAAGAAAATGAAATAAAAACATTGCATATTACTTTGCTGCGATCTAGAAAATTGCCACCTGGTGACACAACATTACATACAAGACACACTACGATCAGCAATACAATACTCAATTCAACAGTAGTCAACCATCTTCAATGGTTTCCACACACCAACATCAATAGTTGTACAACAACCTGCTTTTAAATCTGCAATAACGAGCAGGACCGTTCTCGGTCAAACAGCTGTTACAACAAACTATAACAGACCAGATAGTTGCCGAATTACTACGACGTAATGTAATTGTTGCCGGCTTCGTGGCTTAGAGGTTAGCGACTTTTCTCCGTAATCTCGTAAGCAACGTGACGACGGTGAGAATCAGCAGTGGTTCGAATCGCGTCGGTAACTTACGGGGTATGTGAGCCGGCCGCTCAGAAAGCAATGGCAAACTACTGAGTGTAATCTTGCCAAGAGATCAGCAATCAGCTGAAGGATGCTGATGTTGACAGCGATGTCCTGTAAAGGATATGCAAACATTTTAAATTGTATTTAATGTAATTGTTATGCACCTGTAAAGCAACACCAATAACTGTGATCTACTTACTGCCTATAGTACCTTACGGTTCGGGACAGTGGGATCTTGAGCCTGAGGAAATAAGACCGCCTGGCTAGTGCAATCGCCGCAAGCTTTGCAGGTTAGGGTGTTATTTTTACCCCCAACAGAAAAAATGCCACACCTTACCGAGGATTCGAACTCGTGTCTCCTGAAGGGGAACCCTGCATTCTAGCCACACTCGACCAACCGCTCCTCACAACATCAATTACTAACAATTAGACAAGGTAATAATCTAGAGCGGTAACAACTAACTAATAGGTTGACAAGTTTACTATACGCCAGAAAGGTAACAACCAACCAACACCCAGAGTAACCGTGATATTACATGGTCATGGATTCTCTGTAAAGGAAGGGGGAAAAACGGGTCTCCTGGGCGAGCTGTCTGTGCTTCAATACTCTGGCAAACATCATATTACAGCATAGCACATACATAACAGTAAACAACACAGTATATGCACACCACCTAAGTAAACAACACAGTACATACACACCACCGATCCTAGGTAATCTACCAACACAATTTTATACACCTCCCAGCTTCTAGCCCACAATGTCCTTATCCCTACTATCATTACATCATTCATTCTCCGCCGGACTGACAAACTTTCGATCTTTTGTGCTCGCATCTTAAACAGAATAGCTATGATCTATGGAAAACCGAAAGAGCTATGAGATCGGATGTCCGAAAAATGAGTAGCCTAACAGTACTGCCCGGGCAAAAGTTAAAAATCTATGCAAAGTATTTCAGGATCCTCGCTGTGTAATTCGTGCACTGAGCTGAGATTATCTGGAATCAGGCTTGAGTTAGGAGTAGAATGGAACACTTATGGGTTACACGCGTGTGCCGTAATGTTGATCCGTCGACCAAACTAAACTAAACTAAACTAAACTAAACTAAACTAAACTAAACTAAACTATCCCATTGCTATTTTTGAACCAGCGATGCTCCACTCTATGTTCTCTGTTGTCCTCCCTGGTTGAGGAGCCGAGTTCCTTTACCAAGTCATCCGACCTGGTACATCCTTTTGGTTCTCAATTTTAAAAATGCCATTGTTACGGAAATATAGTAATCAAATAAGTAAACAACACTTAACACACACACACACACACAAACCATTGACAACACTTCTGCCGTAAGCGAGATCATTATACAGGGTGTATTTTTAATTACCGTGTAGTGTTTGAAAATATTGCCGTTCCAAGTTTTGTATTTACCTATTATGTTGCATGAACTTTACAGAGGGTAAATACACAACTTGGATCGGCAATATTTTCAAACACTGCACAGTCATTAAAAATAAAAAATACTCTGTAGTACCATTGGCTAATACCAACCGGAGGTCAGCATGGCTAAATGGATAAGCGTGCTCGCTCTTAAACATCCGGTGTGCTGATGCCGAAGTAGCGGGTTCAACACCTACACCGGCCAGCTGGACAAAAATGTTGACTTCTCGTCCTTGACTTGGGGGCATAAATTACAAGCACCACTAAAGTCGAAGTGGGTTCGCCTGATGACGAGGGACATTGGCAATAGGGAAAGCTAATACACACACAAACATCAGTTCAGGGCACTAGAAGTATTAGCACGTCAATGGACTACGCTTGAGTTCAAAGCTAGCGAGCTTTAAAAAGAAAACAAAACCCAACCTATTTCTTCTTCTAACTCTTGTCAGTGCCTCGCTCCTACTCGACACACCTTTTTTCCCTTGCATATCCTATTTACAGGACATCGCTGTCAACACAAATCATTTCACTACTGCTGTTGATGTCTTGGCAAGTTTTACGCTCCCATACCAACACGTTAAGATCCAGCGCGACGCGGTCTGCTGCCAAATCGGTCGTAGGTGTGTTTCCAACGCAAATAAGCGGCTCACGAATTGCGTCCGCAAACCTTTAGACACGGAGACGGATAACTCGACACACTACAGACGCGAATACATCATTAAGTATGTTGCCTCAAATGAGACTTTTAAAGCAGGACAATACATTGCCCTTACTCTAATATTTTTTTTTCTGATTCACTGCTAACCTACCAGTCCCAATTACTATTAACTTGAATAACGAAGACACAAACGATAGATTGCACGACAAAATGGTCACATGTTAAAGCCAGCCGAAGCAATCGCCATTCATTTACAGAAACCAACTTTGTGTAAACAAAAAGACATGATAGTCACTTTAAAATTACCGTGGTAGACAACTCAAATTACTGTGAATATGTGTGTTGCATATTTTAGCTTGAAGGATTTATCTAATTACTTTAGTTTATGTTGTGTGAATTCTCCAGTATGTACCTGACGAGATACAGAGAAATGTGTCAGGCAATAAATGATGCAATCTATTGTTTATGTTTTCGTTATTCAAATAGTAACTTGTTACACAACAGGGGAATGAGTGGTCTCGGGGTATGGTGTCCGCCTCGAGTGCTGGAAGTCCGGGGTTCAAGCCCCGGTGAGAGCCGACATTTTCTTCATGTGGACTTCTAGTAACACAATTTTCCCTGGTCTCTGGGTAGCGAGATCGGACGCCCGTGTGTATTGTTGCGCATGTATACAACATCCCTTACCAGTTGGAAATCGAAGAAGAGTAGCCTAACGGCACTGCCCGGGCAACATTTCGAGTTAAAAATCTACCCAAAGTATTTCAGGACCCTCACCGGTGCTACGGAGTTCGGGCACTGAGCCGAATCGAAGAGTCGACTGCCCCGACAGCCTGCCATTCATCCTCGAAAAGGCCGAGGACTGGGAACTGACTGTAGACTTGCAGGGCCGTGGCAAACATCCAGCGGAAATCCGGAGGCTTCAGTTGCAACAAGTCATTGTGTTGTGTGTGATCTCTGTCGACTCAACAGTTGGTACTAATCGAGATAACTGTTCCCTTCAAGCCAAGAGTCGAGGAGCAGCACAGTCAATCAATCAATCAATCATGTGCCATGCCGGAAAGCGTGGGCGGTCATGACTCGTCATTTAATTCGACCACCAGAGTCGTGGATCAGCTCAGTTAGTTAGTTAGTCGCAATTCCAACTTCACAGCAACGGGCCGTCCCCATTATGCTCCGTTCCTGTGCCAGTGAATATCACACAAAACGCTCCCCACTGCCCAATGTGAAAAGTGGAAAAGACAGGAGTCTCGACAAACAACAGCCCGCACAGATACACTGTGCATAATGCCGCCACCAGAATGTCAACACACCAGTCCCCCACGAAACACCCTGTTCATCTCTGATGGAAGTCGGCAGTCATTTTCCTATCTGAATGTTTCCTAGATGTTCACCCACACAGTCCTACGAAAATACAGTTCATCGCTGATGGCAGTGGCAGTCAACCAGAAGCCCAGCAGCCACGCATTTCTGCATAAGGCAAAAACCGGTCAACTCTGGGACATAGCCACCTGCCATCACTCCTGAACATGCAGTCACGTTCCAAAAAACCTCAGGCAGATTCAAAAGCATTTCACATGAAACTCACAGCTCACAGTGTCGCGCCACGCACTCACGCAGTAGCAAGGCGACGGAACCATCAAACCTCCTTAGTCGCCTCTTACGACATGCATGGTAGGCTACAGTGTTGCTATTCTTTGCTTCCCTTATGGGCCCCGGCAACACACTGGGAGGTGGATCAGCTCATAGTCCATGCCATGTGGCCAAGCCATTTAGGTATTTTCCTCTCGGTCTTCCTCTTGGTCTGTTCCCTTCGATCTTGCCAGTTGTCACTAAGTTCTCCAATTCATTTCTTCTCATAACATGCCCACAAAATTTTGACTGTCTACGTCTAATTTCTCTAATCAATTTACGATTGTCATTTGTCTCCTGCAGTACTTGGTCATTAATTTTTCTGTCTGTCCTTGATATTCTTTGCATTTCCCCCGGAAACCACATTTCTGCAGCCATCAGATGTTTTTCACCTTGACTGCTCATTGTCCAAGTTTCACATCCATTCAAAAGAATAGGCTCTATGTATCCCCTCAACACTCTTTTTTTTTCGTTTCAACTGACATCTTTTGTATTGGTCAGAATGTTTTTCATCTTGTTAAAGGCTACTTTCGCCATGGCGATTCTTGTTCTAATCTCTTCAAGGCATCTCCCATCAGATGTTATGATTGTTCCGAGATAATTGTACCGATTCTCTTGTTGATGAATAGTCCCGTTTACTTGTATATTACATTGTGGTATTTCGTTCTTCCTAGTGACTACCACAACCTGTGTCTTTATACAATTTAATTCTAAGCCCAGTTGCTCACTGTACAACAACCGCACAGCCTCAAGATGGAACCAGCACAGCCACACGATGGAAAAGTGCAAATATACCGTCAGGCTATTCGCCGTGGAGATAGGCGCAAGAAGCCTCATTTCCAACTCCGTGTACAACGTGCTGAAACAGCTACAGGTGAAAGGACACGTGAGAATCATCATCATCAAGTGCCTTGCCGGCTGGCGTAGGCGTTCATGGCTCTCCACAGATCTCGGTCTTTGGTTTTCTAGATCAACTCTGCTGCTGATATTCCTCCATGCCACCGTCTCAATCCATCCAGCATTATTTCTCTTGGTCTGCCTCTGCCTCTCTTCCCCTTGATCTTTCCAGTTGTTACGATGTTCTCCGATGCCTCTCTTCTCATCACGTGACCGAAGAAAGATGTTTGTCTCTGTTTTATTGTTGTATATAATGTTCTAGTTTCATTAGCCTGTTTCAGGCAGTCGTCGTTAGTTACTCTGGCAGTCCAAGGAATTCGCAACATTCGTCTCAGGAACCACATCTCTGTTGCTTCTAATTTCTTCTTAATTTGTTCATTTAAATTCCAAGATTCACTGCCATACAGCAAAACTGGTTCTTCATAGCATTTTAGCACTCTCTTTCTTTCATTCAGTGATAGTGACTTATTGCATAAGATACTCTTCATTTTCTGAAATGCGGCTTTTTCCTGCCCTATTCTGCTCCTAATCTCTGTTGTACATCTTCCATCTGATGTTATAAATGCCTCTAGGTATCTAAAATTATCCACTTGGTTAAGGATTTTTCCTTCTATTTCTATGTCACATTTTGGTGTCACCATTTTCTTTGATATCACCATTGTTACTGTTTTCTTGATATTCAAGGAGAGTCCTTTCCTTGCACTCTCTGTTACTACAACGTCTAATAATTGTTGTAGGTCTCTTGAATTATCCGTCACCAATACTGTGTCATCTGCATAGCGTCTATTATTTATATTAGAACCTGTGAGAATACGGGCACTTAAAAGACTGGGTGAGGCAGCGGAGAAGGCCTCGCGCTGGCTATGGAGCGAGCGTAATGCGGGGTGGGACAAGGATACGCAGTAAATCAGTGGTTCTCAACCTTTTTGGGCCCATGCGCCCCTTCACCATATGCTCAGAACGTCATCCCCCCATTTTTGTATTTCCTCCCTATATCCACCCCTCCCCCCACACACACACATCCACACACACACACCCACACACACAGTAGTTACGAAGATTTAAGCTAAATTTAACAACACATACTAGAACAAGTCCAGGCGCCAAAAAAAAAAAAACCTGATTTGCGGGTCTGCTTACGTTATAAAACGAATTTCAGAAGGGCGAGACGTACAGAACCGTAAAGTAATGGAGGGAAAAACAATATCAAGTTATCTGTTCTTGTATTAACGCGATCTTGAAATTAATTTCCTCCCACCCCCTGGAAATCCTAAAATTCCCCATGGGGGAGGGTGGGGTGGGGGGGGGGGGGGTTCCCCACCAGTTGAGAACCACTGCAATAAATGGTTCACCATTTTGCCTGCAATGCAAGTCAATGTCTCGAGGAAGGAAACCTCACATAAGAATAAAACAATCTTAGTAAAACCGAAACCTCTCAATAAGACCGACACCTCTTAATAAGACCGAAGCATAGCAACCTTATGATGAGACCAAAACAACATCTATGGTCTCGTGCCCGCCGGGAGCAACCCCACCAGGTAAAAACAGGGCACACAAGCCGGGTCGCTAAAGAGTGGTAGAAACACTGCCATGTAGCGCTACCTCGGCAATCAGCGCAACGAAAGGTTAAGAGCAACAGCGCTTATCTATCCAGCCATGCTAACCCCATATATTGTATTTCAATTCACTCAACACTCTATTGAAACTCTTCAGGTGCTTGGCACGGGTATCGTAGGTTCCCGACACCAACTGTAAGAGTGATTATCGAAAAGCTTTATACCCCTGTAGGGATATGTTATCTCCATAAACGGGTGATTTATTTATGGGGGTCCGTCCGTTTACACAAAAGCACACCAGCGAGACGTTGTCACACTCCACGGCCACTGCTACCGTCTTTACTTGCCTACTGTGGGAGAATGATACCATGCAGTGTGCTATTGAAGTTATTTATAAAGCTGGCTAATGTTCCCTTTGATAACAGCCGTTTTCAGTTTCTCCGCAATTGTTTGTAACATATTTACATAATTTCCATCTTATAATAGCGACAACGAAGATACTTTGAAATAAAAAAAAAATGTCGCTTAAAAGTTGACAGGGTCGACTTCATTTCACCGGGTTTTTAATCTCTTATGGCTCAATCTCTTTCCGCAGCGAACTGCCGAAAGCGTCGCACGAAGAATGAACTCCGTAGCTCCAGCGACGACCCCCGATAGTCTCCGCAAAAAATGCATTCGTGAACCGAAGGACGTGGCCCGTAATTGAAGTTATAACCTTCACTTTGAAATTAAGAAATGAATCTAAAAATAAATGGACTGTTATCCAAACCTTAGGGTCTATTACACGATGTCGCAGTCAACCCCAGCATTTTTTGGCTGTTAGTGATGTTTTGACAAGTTTACGTTCATTATCTTGCCATTGCTTTATAAAAGACCAACTGTCATACCATTATATAAAAACCAGCGCATGGCGCCTGCTTCTAAATCTCCCACAGCTGTGTTTCGAACGCGGAACGCCTTGCGGAAATAGAAGAGCCATTGGGGGTAAAACCCGGGGCAACTTTCACAGTTCGATTTTCAGGTGTCCGGCGCGAAGGGGTTACACACGCAATTCATAATCCCGCATACCCACGTTCGAAACATAGCTGTGTTGGTTTTTTATGAAACGGTATGGGCTCCGGCCGTTCAGAAAGCAATGGCAAACCACTGAACGTAAACTTGACTAGGAATCATGAACAGCAAAAAAATGCTGGGGTTGACTGCTACGACCGTAAAGGATATGCAACTAACTTTAAAAACGGCCTGAAAATGTGTTACAGTTACCTGAAAGAGATTAGGTTAGAGTTGTGACATTTCTTATCATCCGGTAAAGTGACCTTTCCGCGGGGACTGTATTCCAGAGCTTTCATTGCTCTCCCCAAGCCCAGAAATCAGCTGGGTCTGCAAGTTCGATAATGAAACTTCACATCTGGAGAGGTGAATATTAGGATGTAGTCATAGTGTCCAGTTAGAATACTCTTTTTATTATTTCTTTTAAAATTTTTTTCAGGCGAAGATAACGAGAGAAGACAGCGAGAGAAAACGAGCGAAGTCAGCGACAGAAGACAACAAAAGAAAAAAAAACATGAGAAGGCATATATATATATATACTAATTAGCGACAACTTGTCGCATGAGATAAGGTTATTTATTTAGGGGGGCGAATAATATGTATTGAGATAGTGTTCAAACAGGTTGCGACAATATGTATAGTGTAGTGATTGTTGGCGTCTTTGATTTCTTGTTGAAGATTGTTACATAACTGAGCGGCAGAGTTCGCTAAGCTTGTTTTGTATAAGTCTATCCTAGGTTTAGGGGCATGCAGTATGTTTAGTCATTTACTATGTCTTGCATTATATTTAAACAATGCCAAAGAGAGCGTGGAGCATTTCGAAATAGGATTTTGTGAATTAGTTTGGACTTATTAAAAAGTAAGCGTTTGTGGAGTGGCAGTAACTGAAGACGTTAATGTAGGTTAGAAGTGTCGGTAAGTATTTTACGATTAATTAAAAGTACTGCCTTTTTCTGGCGTGAATAAATTCGTTTTGTTATTGATTTGGAGCATCCAGCCCAGATTGTGGAGCAGTAATCAATATGTATTTGGATGTGGGAAGTATATAATATCATTTTTTGGGGGGTGTTTATTCATCACGGACATTGTTCATTTTGGCAAGTTTGTATACTTTTATTTGCAATGTATTTAACGAGAACATGAACATGGGAGTTAAAGGTTACATTCCTATCGATGATAAGACCCAGTGCCTTGTGCTTGGTTACACTTTCTACAGGCTTGCTACCAATGTTCAGCTGAAGAGTTCTCTGTGAGTTTAAAGGGTGAAGTCTTTGTCTGGCTGCTATTAACATAGATGTTGTTTTAAGAATGTTAATTTGCATACGGTTTGCATAACTCCAGTTAACTACAATATTTAATTCCGGTTGCAAGGACGATCTGAACACATTACAATCAATAGCGTTTTTATATACTGTGCAGTCGTCTGCAAATAGATCGTAGGACGACGAAAGATATAATTGAAGATGATTTATATAAATGGCCAATAACAGAGGGCGAGGTATAGACCCCTGAGGTACTCCAATATTAGAGGTAATGGTTTGAGATAATGATTTATTATATGATACTACTTGCTTTCTGTTGAATAAAAAATCTTTTTATTGATGTCACTATATTAAAGCTTAGTCTCATTGCTTCTAGTATTTAAAAAAAAAATTAAACTAGTATGATCTATCTATCCTAAAGTCTATACACATCGCTCCACATATAATAGTGTTGTTAATATGTTGATGCAAGCTGTCTATCATGTTTGTTAGGGCCGTAAGACAAGAGTAATTTCACTGAAACCCTGACTGGCTGTCAACTATTAGTTTGTAGCGACCTAAGTGTTCTAGTGTTGATTTTAAAATAAATGTATTTTCTAGCGGTTTGGATAGTAATGATACTATGGAAATGGGCCATAGCTGCTTGATGCCTTTAGGCGTCGCAGGCTTGTTTGATGATTGGTTTACGAACTAGGGCTCGCTCGTTCGCTTGGTATGCTGAGAAGTTGTAGGTTTTTAAGGCATTGACGACTCCGTCGATCCATCCTTTTAATGGTCTTCTCCTGCCTCTTGATGTTTCCATTTTCATGTTTTATGCTCTTGCCGTTGGCGACATTAGATTCATTCTCACTAGGTGGGCGAACCAATTAAGCCTTTGTCTTCAATAAACTTAACAAGCGCTCATCATTGTCCGTCGAAAATGCTCTTGATCCGTAGCCAGTTCTCCTGCATAATGTTCTCTCATGTTAAGGTTTCTGTAACGCCGTGTGTCCGTCATTACAGCCGTCGATCCCAATCTATTCTAGAGGCAACCATGCACTCCATCAGTTTTGAGTTTTATTTCCAAACCTTGTTTAATATAGCAAACGTGTTTCAGTTTTAGAGATGTGTTGTTTCTGAGCCAGTTTTCTTCGATGTAGAATGTCAGTATTTATTTCTTATTATTGATCAAGAATATTGTATGCTGTAGCTTTTAACTGATTCAAAGCCGAACAAAAATTTGGTTTGGACCAAACAAAGATGGTACACAATCAAATGAACAAATATTTATTTCCATTCACTGAGCATTAAAATTGTGGAAGAACAAATGAAACGATGACTCTAAAATGTTTGCATAGCCTTTACAGGACATCGCTGTCAACATCAGCATCTTTCAGATGATTGTTGATTTCTTGGCAAGATTACGCTCAGTAGTTTGCCATTGCTTTCTGAGCGACCGGCTCACATATCCCGTAAGTTACCGACGTGATTCGAACCACTGCTAATTCTCACCGTCGTCACGCTACTTACGAGAGTATACGAGATTACGAAGAAAAGTCGCTAACCTCTAGGCCAGGAAGCCGGCACGATGACTCTAGTACGGCAATATATATTCATATATAGTCCTGTGCAAATCATCATTATCATGTGCCATGCTGATAAGCGGGGGGAGGGGGAGGGGGTAGGAGAGGAGAGAGAGAGAGAGAGAGAGAGAGAGACAGGCTTGCGCACTAATTTTTTAATTGATCTATAAATGAAACCACAAGACTTAAGTTTGTCTCACCTGAAGTGTAGTGTTTCGGTGTGTGCTGCGGGAGTCGACCCACTGTGCACAGAACCCCCCCCCCCCCCCCCGTGACACACAGTCAACCCACTGTGCACATAATTCCAGCGTGACACAGAGCTATCGACTGTGTAGCCTACGATGGGTAGCGTTGTGATATTCTGGTATGATAATTTGGCGTGTCCAGTGTGTGCCGCATGGTTACATACCCGCTTCACATGCGTGATCATGGGCTTGTTTCCAGGTCCGGTCAGGAAGTATTTCAGGATCCTCGCCGTTGCTACGGAGTTCGTGCATTGAGCTGAGTTTCTCCAGACTCAGGTTTGAGTTAGGAGGAAAACGGAGCACTTATGGGGTTAAACCCGTGTGCCGTGATGTTGATCCATCGACTAAAACTTAAAAAAAACTAAAACTAAACTCAAATGAGAGCGAAACTCGAGTATAGTGCTTCCATATTGACGTGGATAGGCCTTAGTTTCATACCAGAATACGATCAGCGTTGCCAGTAAGTGGGTTGTGCTCAATATTTAAATGTCCACAGAGTTGCAGCGTGATACAATGTCGACCCACTGTGCGCAATCATCTGAAATGTTTCATTCCTACTACCTGGCCCCACCCGCCGCCCCAAAACTATATCGCTGAAACCGTGCATCTCCCCAGGATCTTGACTGTTGGGGTTGTCACTTCTGTTGGGGTTGTCCACTTCGTTTAGTTCCCCCCCCCCCCCCCCACCCCTCCCTCCCCCGACAAGTAAACTGCGTGTTCAACTGGTGAATGGTTTTACGGGATGTGTTTCAGTACTTGAGGCAGATCACTATGTAATCTCAGAACCAACTCGAGTGATTTACCGAAAAGTTCTTCAGGAATTCATGGCCTTTAATCCTGATTGATATCACAAAGGAACGTTCTGAGATAGTTGAACTATCTCACCACTGGGAGGACTGGCCGGGGTGTTAAATTTCCCTGTGGCAAAAAGGCCCCTAATGAAGTGAACCCCCTTAAATGTTAACGAGAATAAGTTAGACCGTTAGGGTCCCCATGGCGAAGTAGTTAAGCCGCCCTCCTCGTATTCTGATAGTCGTGGGTTCGATTCCGGATTCCGTCGTTCGGTTCACAGATGCAGTTTTCTGAGAGACTCCTGGGGTTCATCACTGGAGCTACGGAGTTCGTGCTTTGTGTGACGCTTTCGGCAGACCGCCCTGAGGAAGAGACTGAGCCATATGGGATCAAACCCGGTGCAATTAAGTCGATTCTCTTATTTCAGTTATCTACCCAGCTATTTAGCCGGCTCCATGGCGAAGGATTACAGACGCAGTTCGTAATCCCGTATACCTGCGTTCGAAACACAGCTGCGGGCGATTTGGCAGCAGACCGTTGGTTTTTTACGAAATGGTATGGGTGCAGGTCGTTCAGAAAGCAATGGAAAATGCTGAACGTAAACTTGCCAAGAGATCACAACTACAAAAAATGCTGGTGTGGAGTGCGACGTCTAGTACGTCTAGATTTACGTTTATTAAATCAATACAATTATCTCGGAACAGTTATAACATCTGATGGGAGATGCTTTGAAGAGATTAGAACAAGAATCGCCATGGCGAAAGTAGCCTTTAGCGAGATGAAAAACGTTCTGACCAATAAAAAGATGTCAATTTAACTGACAGATAGAAAAAACTAATGACCAAGTACTGCAGGAGACAAATGAAACTCGTAAATTGATTAGAGAAATTAGACGTAGACAGTCAAAATTTTTTGGACATGTTATGAGAAGAAATGGATTGGAGAACTTAGTGACAACTGGCAAGATCGAAGGGAACAGACCAAGAGGAAGACCGAGAGGAAAATACCTGGATGGCTTGGCCACATGGCATGGGCGAGACAGGAACACTGAGCTGATCCACAACTCTGGTGATCGAGTGAAATGGCGAGTCATGACTGCCCACGATTTCCGGCATGGCACATGATTTATTGAGTTTGCCTTTGCTGTCTGAACGACCGGCACCCATACCATTTCGTAAAAAATCTACGTAAGGCGGTCTGCTACCAAATCGCCCGCAGCTGTGTTTTGAACGCGGGTATGCGGGATTACGAACTGCCGCCACACCCTTCCCCGCGGAGCGGGTTGACACCGTTTACTACCGCTAAATTATATATATATATATATATATATATATATATATATATATATATATATATATATATATATATATATATATATATATATATATTTAAAGTTGTTGCATATTCTTTACAGGACGTAGCTGTCAATCCCAGCAGATTTTGGCTGCTCGTTATTCGTGGGCAAGTTTACTTTCAGCAGTTTGCCATTACTTTCTGAACGACCAACACCCATACCATAAGAATCCAACGCAAGGCGATTGCAAATCACCAGTAAGTCTTTTGCCACGGAGCGGGCTACGCGCTGCCTAGCTGATAATTCTGCATTTGCTTCACGCCAGTCCGATTTAATAATTTTAAGTACAGTAGCGACACGCTCAGCCTCCGATCACGTGACATTCTGCGTGCCTGGGTTGCTTACAGAAGGAATTGACAAGCCAGATCATTTCGCCGTCGCTTATTGCTGCGAAGGTCTGTTTAGGATAAACAACCCATAACCGGTAAGATTGTTATTTCGCTGTAGCATTGTTTATTGATATTTTATCTTGAAGTTGCGTGTGCCCGTGCTGTTTATTTGTTTAACTTAAGTACAAGCTAATATTATCTAATTTAAAGTTGTTAACATAGAACGGCAGTCAAAAAGTACAGATTCAATCAAAAAGCAACAACCGGCATCTCCCACTCTCAAGGGCAGAGATAATTCCTTTACTTTTGTTTTTCGTTCGCTCGCGCTAAACTCGAGTGTAGTCCACGATGGACTGATTTCTGCGTGTGGATTAGCTTTTCCTATAACCAGTGTCCCTCGCCATCAGGCGAACATACTTCGACTTCAGAGGTACTTGTAATTTACGTCCAGAAGTCAAGGGCGAGAAGTCAACATTCTAGTTCAACTTACCGGTGTAGGAGTTACACCTGCTATCTCGCCATCAGCACACCGGAAGTTTGAGAGCAAGGGCTTTTATCCAGTCGGCCGTGCTGATCTCTATTCATTCAATACTATCATCTGGGTCGATGTCTGTGGCTGAGGGTAGTGAATGCAGTTTCACAAAGCCGACATGCCTGTATCGTAGTCAGCTACGGACTGTGTTGATATGATCGATGTGTATTAATTTTTACAGCGGCACGAGAGTAGGTTGTACAGAAAACGATGTCAAAGTCTGGAATGTTTAGTTTAGTCGACTACTAAGTTGTTGTACATTCAACAAATTGTATGTGGCTCCTGTGTTTAAACTTTTCTAAACCGCTGTCAATTATGCGACATGCATGTTTGGATAGCTCATGAAAAAATGCAATTGAGCCAAGCCATCCAGGTATTTATCTCCCTGCCTTTCCCTTGATCTTTTCCCATTCGTTTTGACAATTGTTCATAGTGGCTTCAGTTGACGGCGGCATTCCTCGACATGATCGGTGCTTCATTGCTTGATCTACCCCTGTCATTCATCCACTATTCTTCTATCAACATAGTTCTCCACTTTCTCCAGATATGCCAGTAGCTATCCTTATCTTCAAATGAGTCCACTGCCAGCCTTCTATTCTCCAGTAGCCGCATTAATTCTTCTCCAACCTGATAACACGACCGATCTCTTTCAATGTCACACAACGTACCCTTTGTTGTTATGCTGGCGTTTTTCATGACGCATTTTCGTCTCTCCTGGTTTCGGTGCCTTGTTACTATTCCCTTCGGGGATTTTCCTTCTAATCACTGTCTAGTGTGCATCGGGCACTTGCTCTGTGGCATTATACACTAATCGACATTCCAAGGGTGATGTGCTCATTATCAATCCGACCGCCTCTACTTCCCAAGATATGTTCTGGTACCCATATTTCCCTGGTTCTATCTAGGCGCCCAGATCTATTTTCAAAATCCTCTTCGATGCGGATACGGGCCAGTGTTCCCACCGACCCCCCCCAACCTCTGTTGTCTGTCCACCTTGAAGTGGTAGAGAAGCTTGCGTGTTGCAGTGTTCCCAAAAGCTATGCCGACGGTAGCGCAGCGCTGGTATGGTCTCCCATATTGGTCAGGTCAATGGAAACATCCATCGAAGAGAGACACAAACCCGCTGTCTTGAGGTTAAGTTTGTTGCATATCCTTTACAGGACTTCACAGTCAACCTCAATATATTTTGGCTGTTTGTGATCTCTTGGCAAGTTTATGTTCAGTAGTTCGCCACTGCTGTCTAAATGATCGGCACCCTTTACAGGACTTTGCAGTCAACCCCAACATGTTTTGATTGTTTATGATTTAGTAGGCATTCTATCACATTCTGTCAAATGAAGAACATTCTATCAAATGAAGAACATTCTATCAAATGAAGAACATTATCAAATGAAGAACATTCTATCAAATGAAGAACATTATCAAATGAAGAACATTCTATCAAATGAAGAACATTCTATCAAATGAAGAACATTCCATTAAATGAAGAACATTCTATCAAATGAGGAATGTTTTGTGCAATAAGTCCTTGTCCTTGAACGTTAGAAAAAAGAGTTTTTCCATGTTACATAGAACCAATTTTAACTTATGGCTGGGAATCGTGGACAATTAGTAAACAGGCGAAAAAAATCCATGGAAGCCTTGGAGATGTGGTTTTATAGAAGAATGCTGAAAATTAATTGGACAGTCAAAATGAGCAACCAGGATATTTTGAGGGAAGCTGAGTGGCAAAGGCAACTTATCAGAGACAGAAAGAAGTCGTTATCATTGTTTTAGCCACATTATTAGAAGACAAAACTGGAACATGTGACAACCGGTAAGATTTGTGGAAAGAGAGATAAGGGAAAACAGAGTGAGAAAATTCTAGAGTCTTGTGGCATGGCACGGAAGGGAGTCAACACACGAATTGATCCATGACGTCGGATATCACAATTTGTGGCGGGGTATGATCACCCACGCCAGTCGACAAGGCACTGGATGACGAGGCAGGTTTACGTTCACTAGTTTGCCATTGTTTCTTAATGACGAACCCTCATACCATTGTTAAAAAATCAAAACAAGTTGGGACGCAGAGGTGTTCCCAAGGCACCAGGGCCGGGTTATATACTGGCCAAGACCTATTGACGCGTCTTCGTCGAGCGTCCTGAGCAACAGGTCCCTCCGGGGTCCTGGCTAAAGTCAGTAGGATCGCCGATTCCTCCGAAGTCGGAGAGTGTCTGCCTGTACGGCGAGGAACCACCAATCTGCACACCAATAAGCCAGACATGGGACAACGGATACTCACGCAAAACTCAGGTCCTGTATGACATCACACTGATGTTGGACACCAGGATGCCTTCATCCGACATACAGGACTTCGCTTTGCAGCTCAAGCCAACGAACACAAGCAAGCAAGCAAGCAAAACAAGTTGGTCTGCTTCCGCATCGCCTGCAAATAATTTCGAGCGCAGTAAGCGGGAATGCGAATCCAGTTAGATATCACCATGCGTTACGGAAACCGGCTAGTCAGTATCTGTGCAATAATTTCACCCCGTCGTGTTGACTACTTACACGGCTGAACGCCCAAGGCTCCAAACTGTAACCCATAAGCAGCGTAATTCGGGGGCAGATACCGAGCCATCGATTAGACAAAAATTACACCTGCAGTATCGTAGCCCTTCATGCCTCCGCGAGTGTGAAGAATTGCGGGCGGCAGGCAGGTAGATAGTTCTCCATAAAAGGACTTTCTCAGTTAAGCCTGGGGAAAGCAGGTGCCTGCCGCAAAGTTCATTGATAGGACAAACAAGACTGGTACGGCTTTTTTATTTGGCTATAACGGTCCGCATTGTTTGTGTGTTTTTTGGCTTAATCTCTCTCTCTCTCTCTCTCTCTCTCTCTCTCTCTCTCTCCTCTCTCTCTCTCTCTCTCTCTCTCTCTCTCTTCTCTCTCTCCCTCACACACACACGAGCGCGAACTCTCTCTCTCTCTCTCTCTTTTCTCTCTCTCCCTCACACACACACGAGCGCGAACTCTCTCTCTCTCTCTCTCTCTCTCTTTTCTCCCTCTCTCTCTCTCTCACACATACGCGCGCGAACTCTTTCTCTCTCTCTTTCTCTCTCTCTCTCTCTCTCTCTCTCTCTCTCTCTCTCTCTCTCTCTCTCTCTCCTCTCTCTGTTCGCTCTTCAGTCCATTAAACACACCCACGCACGTACGAATTATCCTTCCTTCCTTCCTTCCTTCCTTCCTTCCTTCCTTCCTTCCTTTCTTCCTTCCTGCCTGCCTGCCTGCCTTCCTGCCTGCCTGCATGCCCGTCCGCCTGCTTGCTTCCTTCCTTCCTTCCTTCCTTCCTTCCTTCCTTCCTTCCTTCCTTCGTTCGTTCCTTCCTTCCTTCCTTCCTTCCCCTTCCTTCCTTCCTTCCTTCCTTCATTCCTTCCTTCCTTCCAGTGAAGTCTAGACACCCATGATCCAGGCTAAGCAGGGGCGTAGCCCGCCCAGGTGCCCCAGTTACTTTGTATGTATTCAGTGGGCGCCTGGACTCACAAAATGATAGTCAGTATTAAGTTTTCAATTTGTCTTAGTTAACCTCCGTTTGTTAAGTGTCAGCGCAAACAAAAGTTACAAGTTAGTTACATATCCTTTACAGGACGTCGCAGTCATCTCCAGCATTTTGATTCCGCTGTTTGTATTTTCTTGGCAAGTTTAGGATCAGTAGTTTGACATTACTTTCTGAACGACCGCGCCCAAACATTGTAAAAAACCAACGCAGAGCGGTCAGCTGCTAAATCGGCCACAGCTGTGTTTCGAACGCGGGTATCCGGGATTACGAACTGCGTCGGTAATTCTTTCACCATGGAGAGTAGCTAACAACATAGCATAACATTGCCTATAAAATCAACGTGGGGTTAATCGCAATGTTCTGCGAAGGATATGCAACATTTCTGTCGACTCCATCTTTGTCTACATTACTGCCTAAATAGTTAGTGAGTTCTCTAATCCCTACTACTTTCTTTTATTTCTATAAGCGGCAATCATTGCATGTGTCTTTATTAACGTTGTTGTTCCAACGCCTGTTACTACACCCTTCCTCCAATTTCCTCTATGATTCATGTGCAGTTTTTCGAAGATCAAGTAAATTCCCTACCGGTTTGCTAGACCTGTCACAGGTTCCTTACCTGATGTGCTTACATCTTTGATACTGTAGTTGTATGATTCCACCTCATTAATAAGATATTTCAAGATCAATGCAATACAATTTAAACACGGAAGCAAGAGCCGCTGTGACTCAGCAGACTCCGTGATCTGTTACAGCCGCTGTGACTCAGCAGACTTCGTGATCTGTTACAGCCGCTGTGACTCAGCAGACTTCGTGATCTGTTACAGCCGCTGTGACTCAGCAGACTTCGTGATCTGTTTACAGCCGCTGTGACTCAGCAGACTTCGTGATCTGTTACAGCCGCTGTGACCTCAGCAGGACTTCGTGATCTGTTACAGCCGCTGTGACTCAGCAGACTTCGTGATCTGTTACAGCCGCTGTGACTCAGCAGACTTCGTGATCTGTTACAGCCGCTGTGACTCAGCAGACTTCGTGATCTGTTACAGCCGCTGTGACTCAGCAGACTTCGTGATCTGTTATCAGCCGCTGTGACTCAGCAGACTTCGTGATCTGTTACAGCCGCTGTGACTCAGCAGACTTCGTGATCTGTTACAGCCGCTGTGACTCAGCAGACTTCGTGATCTGTTACAGCCGCTGTGACTCAGCAGACTTCGTGATCTGTTACAGCCGCTGTGACTCAGCAGACGAAAGGCGTTTGTTTTCGAGTCGTGCTTCGGGAAAGAGACTGTTAACTTTATTCGGCCCATTGTAACAGCGCTGTTTGTTTCACACGTTCCATGCCATGTACATGCCGTGTATAGAATACATGATGTGTATAGAATACATGATGTGTATAGAATACATGATGTGTATAGAATACATGATGTGTATAGAATACATGCCGTGTATAGAATACATGATGTGTATAGAATACATGATGTGTATAGAATACATGATGTGTATAGAATGCATGATGTGTATAGAATACATGATGTGTATAGAATACATGATGTGTATAGAATACATGCCGTGTAGAGAATACATGCCGTGTATAGAATACATGATGTGTATAGAATACATGCCGTGTATAGAATACATGCCGTGTATAGAATACATGATGTGTATAGAATACATGCCGTGTATAGAATACATGATGTGTATAGAATACATGCCATGTATAGAATACATGATGTGTATAGAATACATGCCGTGTATAGAATACATGATGTGTATAGAATACATGATGTGTATAGAATACATGATGTGTATAGAATACATGATGTGTATAGAATACATTATGTGTATAGAATACATGATGTGTATAGAATACATGATGTGTATAGAATACATGATGTGTATAGAATGCATGATGTGTATAGAATACATGATGTGTATAGACTACATGATGTGTATAGAATACATGCCGTGTAGAGAATACATGCCGTGTATAGAATACATGATGTGTATAGAATACATGATGTGTATAGAATACATGCCGTGTATAGAATACATGCCGTGTATAGAATACATGATGTGTATAGAATACATGCCGTGTATAGAATACATGATGTGTATAGAATACATGCCATGTATAGAATACATGATGTGTATAGAATACATGATGTGTATAGAATACATGCCGTGTATAGAATACATGATGTGTATAAAATACATGTTGTGTATAGAATACATGACGAGTATAGAATGCATGCTGTGTATAGAATACATGATGTGTATAGAATACATGCCGTGTATAGAATACATGATGTGTATAGAATACATGATGTGTATAGAATACATGCCATGTATAGAATACATGATGTGTATAGAATACATGCCATGTATAGAATACATGACGAGTATAGAATACATGCCGTGTATAGAATACATGACGAGTATAGAATACATGATGTGTATAGAATACATGATGTGTATAGAATACATGCCGTGTATAGAATACATGACGAGTATAGAATACATGCCGTGTATAGAATACATGACGAGTATAGAATACATGCCGTGTATAGAATACATGACGAGTATAGAATACATGATGTGTATACACATGTCGTGTGCGATTTGTCAGCGATTATTTTTCGACCATGTTAGCCATATTGCCATGAATTTGTCATAATTTGGCCATAACTCTCTCTCTCTCTCTCTCTCTCTCTCTCTCTCTCTCTCTCTCTCTCTCTCTCTCTGTTCATTCTTCTGCCCTTAATTCATTCCTTTCGTCCTCTGGCTGTCTGCTCTTCATCCCTTAATCTTTCTTTCTTTCTTTCTTTCTTTCTTTCTTTCTTTCTTTTTTTCTTTCTTTCTTTCTTTTTGTCTGCCTGCCTGCCTGCCTGCCTGCCTGCCTGCCTGTCTGTCTGTCTGCCTGCCTGCCTGTCTGTCTGCCTGCATGTCTGTCTGTCTGTCTGATGGTCTGCCTGCCTGCCTGCCTGCCTGCCTGTCTGTCTGTCTCTCTGTCTCTCTGTCTGTCTGCCTGCCTGCCTGCCTGCCCGTCTGTCTGTCTGTCTGTCTGCCTGCCTGCCTGCCTGTCTGTCTGTCTCTCTGTCTGCCTGCCTGCCTGCCTGCCTGCCCGTCTGTCTGTCTGTCTGTCTGTCTGTCTGTCTGTCTGCCTGCCTGCCTGCCTGCCTGTCTGCCTGCCTGTCTGTCATTCTATCTACTTGTCTTTCTTTGTCTCTTTCTGCATTGCTATGTTTGCTTTCTGGGCAAACAACTTCACGCCCACCCAGCTCTTATTAAAAAGTGTATGAAACCTAATAAATACCACAATAGAAGAAAGCATTTGTCATATTTGTAGGCTCGGTCATTTGTAATAAATTCCTTTCGTAGATTGGCATCATATATTCTCTAGAATGAGACTTCTCAAACTGCTCAGACATTCCACTCTTTCGAGGCAAATTTTAACCAGATGTGTTGCCGTGAAATGGTTCGGTCATCTCGTTAGAATGCAACACCATGAGCTACCAACACTGGTATTACACTAAAGAAGATCTGATACGAAAGCAAGAGGGAGTCCGAGAAGAAAATGGATTGACGGCATTACAGACATTTTACAATAAAAGAGAATGACACTATCCAGTGCCGCCCATCGAGCACTGGAACATCCACTATTCCTCAGTATGACCTTGACGCCAAAAATGGAAGATGACATTGATACATATTTTTTGCCACCCCTTCACAGTTGTGTAAAACTAATATGTAATGGTTGGTTTGTGGCTTATGAATCATCTGAAAGGCACTGTCAGTTTTAATTCTTTCAAGTCCGATACACTGGGCGTAGCTCTCCCGAGGCCCGAAAAAAGTTTGCATGTATCAGGACACGGTTGGTGTAGAGACCTTTCTTTCAGTGACACGGTTGGTGTAGAGACCTTTCTTTCAGTGACACGGTTGGTGTAGAGACCTTTCTTTCAGTGACACGGTTGGTGTAGAGACCTTTCTTTCAGTGACACGGTTGGTGTAGAGACCTTTCTTTCAGTGACACGGTTGGTGTAGAGACCTTTCTTTCAGTGACACGGTTGGTGTAGAGACCTTTCTTTCAGTGACACGGTTGGTGTAGAGACCTTTCTTTCAGTGACACGGTTGGTGTAGAGACCTTTCTTTCAGTGACACGGTTGGTGTAGAGACCTTTCTTTCAGTGACACGGTTGTGTGGAGACCTGTCTTTCAGTGACACGGTTGGTGTAGAGACCTTTCTTTCAGTGACACGGTTGTGTAGAAACCTTTCTTTCAGTGACACGGTTGTGTAGAGACCTTTCTTCCAGTGACACGGCTGGTGTAGAGACCTTTCTTCCAGTGACACGGCTGGTGTAGAGACCTTTCTTCCAGTGACACGGCTGGTGTAGAGACCTTTCTTCCAGTGACACGGCTGGTGTAGAGACCTTTCTTCCAGTGACACGGCTGGTGTAGAGACCTTTCTTTCAGTGACACGGTTGGTGTAGAGACCTTTCTTTCAGTGACATGGTTGGTGTAGAGACCTTTCTTTCAGTGACACGGTTGGTGTAGGGACCTTTCTTTCAGTGACACTGCTGGTGTAGAGACCTTTCGTTCTGTGCGATACCATGGTACCTTCCCTGACTTAGGGTATTAGTGAACGTCGTTTCACAATTCTCCAACATTCATGGTGGAGGGTTGGAAATCAGGTGACAGTGATTTGGCAGCAGATTGGGTTGCGTTGCGTTGCGTTGCTGTTGATGATGTTACCGTTGGCGTTGAGAACGCAATTCCAAATTACTGAACGCAATATTGCCTTATAAATTTCAAGCGGCTAATAAATGTGGGGTTGACTCCCAAGTTTTGTTTAAGGAGAAGCAGCTAACTTTAATTTTGCGTCATCGATTCCATGCTCTATCGAGAAGCAGATCGCAACCTAACAGTGCAGAAGATGACTCGCACCAAAACCTCCGCGAAACAATATGATTTGTGTGCAGCCGGGAAGAAAAACGCAGAGGCGAGGAAGGTTGCTAGGACTGCTGATCTTGTAGCGACACACAGCAGTCCCACTCCTACACCAGCTGAAGTTGTTTCGGTCAACCATCAGATGCCAGAGACCACAACTGAAGCCAGCAGCAGCCGTGAAGTCCACAATAACCACCACATGGAGAATTCATGTAGCTCACCAAGGGCCTCCGCCCAGGAGGACAGCACAAATGAGGACTTCACGGGTAAAATCCTGCTGAAGAAAACCAGCGTTGGGGAGGCTAAACTGCATGCGCTACCAACAGACACGATACTTAGTTTGTTGGGGAACCACCTGGGAAGAGACAGCGTCGCCAAGCTGCGCAAGATACCAGATGGAGTAGTGGTCTCCATCAACAAGAACTTAAGGACACTGCACTATTGCAGACTGTCGCACAGAAAGATAAAGCCGACATTAAGCTTTCCCACGACAATGGAAGCCACCCAACACCACATGATTAAACGATGGGTCATCAAGACAGTCAGGACCCATCTCACAAACATCCATGTAAGGGAGATGCTGTCGAGAGAGAACTCGACACTAAAGATTACCAGTTCAGAGAGAATCATCATCACATCGGAGGACCGGATGTTCCCTCACATAATAAGACGGCACAAAAGAGAGCAAATTTAGTTTAGTTTAGTCGATGGATCAACATCACGGCACATGGGTACAACCCATAAGCGCTCCGTTCTCCTCCTAACTCAAACCTGAGTCTGGAGAAATTCACCATAGTGCACGAACTCCGTAGCACCAGCGAGGATCCTGAAATACCTTGGGTAGAATTTTAACTCGAAATTTTGCCCTGTCAGCGCCGTTAGGCTACTCTTTTTCGATTTCCAACTGCCAAGGGATTTTTTTACGTGCGCAACATTACACACGGGCGTCCGATCTCACTACCCAGAGACCAGGGAAATTTTATTACTAGAAGTCCACGAGAAAAAGTGCCGGCATCACCGGGGCATGAAACCGGGACCTCCAGCACTCGAGACGGACATCATACCTCGAGACCACGCAGCCCCCTCACCAAGGACCTCCGTCCAGGAAGACAGCTTAAAGAAGAAAAACGAAAATAAAGAAAGAAGCACAAACAAGAGAGCAAGTCCGAGAGCACTACATACCGAGAGTACTACATACCGAGAGCACTACATACCGAGAGTACTACATACCGAGAGTACTACATACCGAGAGCACTACATACCGAGAGTACTACATATCGAGAGCACTACATACGGAGAGAAATACGTACCGAGAGCACTACATACCGAGAGCACTACATACCGAGAGTACTACATACCGAGAGCACTACATACCGATAGTACTACATACCGAGAGTACTACATACCGAGAGTACTACATACCGAGAATACTACATACCGAGAATACTACATACCGAGAGTACTACATACCGAGAATACTACATACCGAGAGTACTACATACCGAGAGTACTACATACCGAGAATACTACATACCGAGAATACTACATACCGAGAATACTACATACCGAGAGCACTACATACCGAGAGTACTACATACCGAGAGCACTACATACCGAGAGCACTACATACCGAGAGCACTACATACCGAGAGTACTACATACCGAGAGCACTACATACCGAGAGCACTACATACCGAGAGTACTACATACCGAGAGCACTACATACCGAGAGCACTACATACGGAGAGCACTACATACCGATAGTACTACATACCGAGAGTACTACATACGGAGAGTACTACATACCGAGAGCACTACATACCGAGAGTACTACATACCGATAGTACTACATACCGAGAGTACTACATACCGATAGTACTACATACCGAGAGTACTACATACCGATAGTACTACATACCGAGAGTACTACATACGGAGAGTACTACATACCGAGAGCACTACATACCGAGAGCACTACATACGGAGAGCACTACATACCGAGAGCACTACATACCGAGAGTACTACATACCGATAGTACTACATACCGAGAGTACTACATACCGAGAATACTACATACCGAGAGTACTACATACCGAGAATACTACATACCGAGAGTACTACATACCGAGAGTACTACATACCGAGAATACTACATACCGAGAGTACTACATACCGAGAGTACTACATACCGAGAATACTACATACCGAGAATACTACATACCGAGAGTACTACATACCGAGAATACTACATACCGAGAATACTACATACCGAGAGTACTACATACCGAGAGTACTACATACCGAGAATACTACATACCGATAGTACTACATACCGAGAGTACTACATACCGAGAATACTACATACCGAGAGTACTACAGAGCTCCAGGTGCCAGAAGTTTTGGCACACCCATGCCACATGCAAAAGTGAGGTGGAGGTCTGCAGGTACTGCTCCGGGCCATACCAATACGGCCAGTGCCCTCATGTTAAGATCGACACAGACTTCAAGAGGCCAAACTCCAACAGAAAGTGAGCCAACTGCCTCGGCAACCACGGCTGTAGGTACCTCGGCTGGCCTTGTCAACAAGACTGCAAGCCATGAAAATCGACATCATAGGCAATCTACCCTATGAAGAGGTTAAGAGGCAGTACGAGGCTAACACCCGCCTAACAAAAAGCGACAAAGCACAATTGGAAGGCCAATGAAGGACCTGAGATCCAAGTTTACCAACATGGTGGAGAAAAGAGACCAGATACACGAAACGTAGATAACAGCCGTTCAGCGCATCCTGGACGAATTGACGCAAGTGCAGCAGAAGATTGAACAGGATGTCGCTCGAATTAAGGCCGAGACAAAGGAGACTTTGACAAAGATCCAAGAAGAAAGAGAAAAGACAGAAAAGCTCATGAAAAAAGAATGAAACATCAGAAACAGAAGACATCAAGTCCCAGACAGAAGAGGAAGAACCAGAAGAGGAAATGGTAGAAGAGGAGACAGAAAATAACAACGCAAGCGACCAAGAATGTTCGGTGGCCAGGAGAAAAGACTACATTCCACCAACACCGATCTATCAAGGGTCTACGACACAAGATAACAGGTAACACCACGAAGATACGAAACCAAGGAACTTGTATGGAGGAAGGATGACGACTGGTAAACAGATCCCTGAAAGAAAAAGAAAGAAAAAAATAACACCATGGACGGGGCGGGAACATAATTACACCAGGCCTTACACGTATGCGACTCTGGCCAGACATGTGAAACCACACCAAAAGATGGAATAAACACAAAGATAGCTAATTATTCAGACTTCAGGGAGCGAAAATACGCAGCCATAACTACACGAGATAAACAGTTACGCCATAAGTCCATAAGGGCCCCAAAATAAAAAAATCGCCAAAAATCGGCGGTTGAATGGGGCCAGATCATCTTGTTTTCAAGTAAGCAAGCAAGCTAGAAAGACAAAACCCGCCACCAGTCCTTGCCGATCGTTCCGCCACCAGTCCTTGCCGATCGTTCCGCCACCAGTCCTTGCCGATCGTTGCCCCACAAGCCCTAGCGCCTGCATAAATGTAGGCTTCGCCAGCAGTGTACTACATTGACAGGATAAACTAAGCTTAGGCTGGTAAGTTCTTTTATTTGGTTAAGAAATGATATAACGGCCCCATGTGTTTTTGTGTTTTTATCTTAATATAAAACTCTCCCCCCCCCCCGCTCTCTCTCTCTCTCTCTCTCTCTCTCTCTCTCTCTCTCCTCTCTCTCTCTCTCTCTCTCTCTCTCACTTTCTCTCTCTGTTCGCTATTTAACCCTTATACGTACGTATTGCGTACTTACCTACCTACCTACCTACTTACCTACCTACCTACTTACCTACCTACCTACCTATCTACCTACCTATCTAACTACCTACCTACCTACCTAACTACCTACTTAACTACCTACCTAACTACCTAACTACCTACCTGCCTACCTATTTACCTACCTACCTACCTACCTGCCTACCTACCTACCTACCAACCCACCCACCCGCCTATCTATCTATCTATCTATCTATCTATCTATCTATCTATCTATCTATCTATCTATCTATCTATCTATCTATCTGTCTATCTGTCTATCTGTCTGCCTGTCTGCCTGCCTGCCTGCCTGTCTGCCTGCCTGCATGCCTACCTACCTACCTATTTATCTACCGATCTGTCTATATGTATACCTAACTATCTACCTAACTATTTACATACCTATCTACCTACCTATCTACCTACCTACCTACCTGTCTGTCTGTCTGTCTGTCTATCTGTCTGTCTGTCTGTCTGTCTGTCTGTCTGTCTGTCTGCCTGCCTGCCTGCCTACCTGTCTGCCTGTTTGCCTGCCTGCCTGCCTACCTACCTACCTATTTATCTACCGATCTGTCTATATGTATACCTAACTATCTACCTAACTATTTACATACCTATCTACCTACCTACCTACCTGACTATCTGCCTACCAATGTACCTACCTTCTTTTCTCTTCCCAATGAATTCTAGATATCCGTTGAACCAGAATAAGCATGGGCGTGACCCACCAGGGCGCCCCAGGTACTTTGTATGTATTCACGGGGTGCCTGAACACATAAAATGATAGTCAGCATTTATGTATTCATTGTGCTTTATTTAACCTTCATTTGTTGCAACTATGAAAACAAAAGTTACAAGTTAGTTGCATATCCTTTACAGGACGTCGCAGTCAACCCAGCATGTTTTTAAGCGGTTTAAGTTTTCCTGGCAAATTTACGTCCAGTAGTTTGCCATTGCTTTCCGAACAACCGGCACTCATACCATAATTTCAAAACCAGCGGTCTGCCGCCAAATCGCTCGCAGCTTGTGTTTCGAACACCGCATGAGGGATTGCAAATTACCTCCGTATCACAAAACCGAACGTAAAACGATGACCGCGGCGTATGTTGGTCAGTGTTATACGTTAACTGTGCGCAACAAGACACGTGGCGTGGGCGAAAGGATAAGAGCGCTCATTCTTAAGCTTCCCGTTAGCTGATGGCGAAGTAGCCGGTTCAACCCATAATCGATGACTTCTCTTTCAGATAGCAATGGGAAACTACTGAACATAAAATGGCCCAAATGATGACAACGTCCTGCAAAGTACACACAATTTATTTTTCTGTCTGAGTGTGCCATCGCTTTCTGAAGGAGAAGCCAGTCTTAAAGTCTAACGGACAACGTGTGGGACGATTCCACTATACCACCCCTAGCAAGCAGGGCGTTTATGTGAATGCGTGATAATAAACCCCCCCCCCCCCCCCCCCCCCCCCCCATCCCTCCCATATCCTGCCAGGTTGGCATCCATTCCATGCATACAATAAGCAACACCAGCACAACTACAACTGACTATGCAAGCGGTGCTGTTATTCGTATGGCTTGGCGTTGATTCTGTATGAAACCACTTGAGGGATTACATTCGTTTCTAATTCACCTGATGTTGAAGTGACAACTGGGGAACTTCGTGTGAAGAGTTGTTATATGGGAGCAAATGGGCGCTTAATTTACTCGTATTAAGTGCTATGAGATGATAAATAGTCTTATCGAAACTTCCCATAACTGCCATGGAATTATAAATCAAACTATAGTTAAAATATCACTACAGTAGTTTTCTTTATCGACCCCCTTTAATTGTATTTCTTTCTTTCTTTCTTTCTTTCTTTCTTTCTTTCTTTCTTTCTTTCTTTCTTTCTTTGCTTTTCAGCCCATAATCGGTATGTATCTTCCCTGACTGACTGCCCGCCCGCCCGCCCGCCCGCCCGCCCGCCCGCTCTCCTTCCTTCCTTCCTTCCTTCCTTTCTTCCTTCCTTCCTTCCTTCCTTCCTTCCTTCCTTCCTTCCTTCCCATCTTTCTTTCTTTCTTTCTTTCTTTCTGAATTACTGTGTATAATTTGTGGACACATATCTTCCCGCCCACCCAGCTCTTCTATAAAGTACAGTAAAGCTTCTGCGGTCTCCCTGGCCTAGGGGTTAACGTCTTTCTCCGTAATCCCGTATATTCTCGTGAGTAACGTAACATGCGCGAGAATCGGTAGCGGTTCTCGCCGCGTTGGTAACTTACGGAGGTATGTGAGCCGGTCGCTCAGAAAGCAATGGCAAACTACTGAGCGTAATCTTGCCTAGTACATCAACAGCAGCTGAAAAATGTTGATGTTGACTGCAACGTCCTGTAAGGGATATGCAAAAAAAAAACAAAAAACAAAAAAACTTCTATTAACCTTTACCGTCCGGACCAGGGCTGTGACAGATAACCAGGCGTGTCCATGGGAATGGGATTCCCATGGGATCCCATGGGAAACGTCCCTTGGGATAGGATGGGATGGGATGGGACAGCACATATTTGTATTTCCCATGGGACACATCGGACAGTAGCCATGTCAAAGCAACTTGATCTACGTCAGAGCTACCCTTAATTTTTAAAATTTGTTACCTTTTTAAAGCCTTTTATCCTTATTGTTTCTTTATATATTTGTATCAGTTCTTTATCTCGTTGTGGAAGGCGGTCACTTGAAGTCACAGTGTTACTGAGTGTAGGCTGTGTAAACCTACGGTACCCCAAAATGGCCAACCAAAAATATGAGTTCCAGGATCTTACTAAAACTGTGTTGCTAGGATGTTGAGTGGGGGAGGGAGGGGGGGGGGGGAAGAGGATGCCACTTGATTGATGTTCCAAAAGAACTTGTAAAGTCTTCAACAGCGGATGTTAAAGCAGTTAAAATATCTGAAAGTATTTTAGTACCATTTGTTTGCTGTGCAAAGTGCTAAACGCTGTATAGTTGATACGAGTTGATTAAAGAAAAATGGGTTAATCAAAGGGGTCATGGAGTTGCAAAGCAGCACAGCATGAAATGTGGTTCCGGTGGTTCTACTAACATCAAAAGATGTTTTGAAGCCAAACAGCGGGAAGTAACAAAACCACCACCAACATTGTCAAAAGCATGCAAAAAAAAAAAAGAAAAAAGTTGTTGAACTAATTGCATCACATCCAACAGTATCTTCTGGCGTAATGTTTTCACTGTTTAGTCCTACATTGTTGTACAGTTGCGCAATGTCGTCAACACTAATAGTCTCAGTTCCTTCAGTTTCCTCAATAGGTTCAGGCAAGAGTTTATTCCACCAATTCTTTAGGTTATGCACTGTAGGGTCAACCCAGGCAGTGGCAACATTGAAAATAGGTTCCTTTTTGTTGCATCTCTTCCAAAATTCTTTGACAGCCATGGCATCATCAGATGTAAGCTCAACTCCTCCGCCACCGACGATTAGTCACTTCCGCCATCACACAGTACAGTCACTTCCGCCATCATACAGTACAGTCACTTCCGCCATCATACAGTACAGTCACTTCCGCCATCATACAGTACAGTCACTTCCGCCATCATACAGTACAGTCACTTCCGTCATCATACAGTACAGTCACTTCCGTCATCATACAGTACAGTCACTTCCGCCATCATACAGTACAGTCACTTCCGCCATCATACAGTACAGTCACTTCCGCCATCATACAGTACAGTCACTTCCGCCATCATACAGTACAGTCACTTCCGCCATCATACAGTACAGTCACTTCCGTCCATCATACAGTACAGTCACTTCCGTCATCATACAGTACACGTCACTTCCGTCATCATACAGTACAGTCACTTCCGTCATCATACAGTACAGTCACTTCCGTCATCATACAGTACAGTCACTTCCGCCATCATACAGTACAGTCACTTCCGTCATCATACAGTACAGTCACTTCCGTCATCATACAGTACAGTCACTTCCGTCATCATACAGTACACTCACTTCCGTCATCATACAGTACACGTCACTTCCGTCATCATACAGTACAGTCACTTCCGTCATCATACAGTACAGTCACTTCCGTCATCATACAGTACAGTCACTTCCGTCATCATACAGTACAGTCACTTCCGTCCATCATACAGTACAGTCACTTCCGCCATCATACAGTACAGTCACTTCCGCATCATACAGTACAGTCACTTCCGTCATCATACAGTACAGTCACTTCCGTCCATCATACAGTACAGTCACTTCCGTCATCATACAGTACAGTCACTTCCGTCATCATACAGTACAGTCACTTCCGTCATCATACAGTACAGTCACTTCCGTCATCATACAGTACAGTCACTTCCGTCATCATACAGTACAGTCACTTCCGTCATCATACAGTACAGTCACTTCCGTCATCATACAGTACAGTCACTTCCGTCATCATACAGTACAGTCACTTCCGTCATCATACAGTACAGTCACTTCCGTCATCATACAGTACAGTCACTTCCGTCATCATACAGTACAGTCACTTCCGTCATCATACAGTTCAGTCACTTCCGCCATTATACAGTACAGTCACTTCCGTCATCATACAGTTCAGTCACTTCCGCCATCATACAGTACAGTCACTTCCGTCATCATACAGTACAGTCACTTCCGTCATCATACAGTACAGTCACTTCCGTCATCATACAGTACAGTCACTTCCGTCATCATACAGTACAGTCACTTCCGCCATCATACAGTACAGTCACTTCCGTCATCATACAGTACAGTCACTTCCGCCATCATACAGTACAGTCACTTCCGTCATCATACAGTACAGTCACTTCCGTCATCATACAGTACAGTCACTTCCGCCATCATACAGTACAGTCACTTCCGTCATCATACAGTACAGTCACTTCCGTCATCATACAGTACACGTCACTTCCGTCATCATACAGTACAGTCACTTCCGTCATCATACAGTACAGTCACTTCCGTCCATCATACAGTACAGTCACTTCCGCCATCACACAGTACAGTCACTTCCGCCATCATACAGTACAGTCACTTCCGCCATCATACAGTACAGTCACTTCCGCCATCATACAGTACAGTCACTTCCATCACACAGTACAGTCACTTCCGCCATCACACAGTACAGTCACTTCCGCCATCATACAGTACAGTCACTTCCGCCATCATACAGTACAGTCACTTCCGCCATCATACAGTACAGTCACTTCCAGCTTTATACAGTAGGGTGTACAAGTCATCCGTAGAAAATTTTAAACATGTCTGTTTGTTGATACTCACACGTATTTTTGTTAGACAGTTAATCAAAGTTTTACTGTATAAAAATCTGACACCACTACAGAAGACAGCATCTATCATATTTATGGAGACAGTCTTTGTAAATACAGTGCTTTCCTAGTCTTGCATCATATATTCTTTAGAATGGGACTGCTCTAAATATTCAGATATCTCTTTCTTTCACACCAAATTTGCATCCGTTGAATATGTGTTGCTCTGAAATGGTTCGGCCATCTCGTTAGAATGCAATACAATCAACTACCAGCAATAAGCCTAAATCAAAAAAGTTCTGCTACGAGAGCAAGAGGACCCCTGAGATGCAAATGGATTGACGACATCAAAGACATTCTATACTCACACGCAATGACACTATCCAGTGCCACTTATCAGCGCTGGAACGTCAACTATTCCTCCCGATGACACTAGACGGCAAAAGTGGAAGAAGATAATCATGAATATTGTTTGCCATTCCTTGACAGTTGTGTAAAACTAATAGGTACTGGTTGGTTTGAGGCTTGTAAATCATCTGAAAGACAATGAGTTTTAACTCTTTCAAGTCCAATGCATTGGACTTATTTTTCCCCGAGGCCTGAAACAAGTTTGAATGTATCGGGACATGGTTGGTGTAGAGACCTTTCTTTCAGTGACACGGTTAGTGTAGAGACCTTTCTTTCAGTGACACCGTTAGAGACCTTTCTTTCAGTGACACGGTTAGTGTAGAAACCTTTCTTTCAGTGACACGGTTAGTGTAGAGACCTTTCTTTTAGTGACACGGTTGGTGTAGAGACCTATCTTTCAGTGACACGGTTTGTGTAGAGACCTTTCTTTCAGCGATATGGTTGGTGTAGAGACCTTTCTTTCAGTGACACGCTTGGTGTAGAGACCTTTCTTTCAGTGACACGCTTGGTGTAGAGACCTTTCTTCTAGTGCGATAGCACGGTAACCTCCCTGACTTAGGGCTTAGTGAACGTCGTTTCACAATTCCCCAAAATTCAGGATCGAATGTTCAAAATCAGGTTAAGGCAATTTTGGCAGCAGAATGTGTTGCGTTGATTTTGGTGATATAAACATTGGACCTCCAGAAAGCAATGCCAAGCTGCTGAACGTAAAATTGCCTAATAAATCACAAGCGGCTAATAAATGCAGAGGTTGATTTCAACGTCCTATAAAAGGAGTTGCAGCTCGCTTTAACTTTGACATAATGGTATATCACTGGGTGATGATACAGTGCTATCCTTAACCACTTCACGCCCAGTAATGAGGTCAGCATGGCTGAATGGATAAGAGCGCACGCTCTTACACTTCCGGTGCGTTGATGCCGAGGTGGCTAGTTCAACCCCTACACCGGTCATTTCGACTAAAATTTTGATTTCTCATTCTTTAATTTGGAACGTAAATTACAAGTACCTTAGAAGTCGGATTGGGTTCGCTTGATGGCTAAAACCAGTCCAGTGCGCTGGAAGTAGTAGCACGTGCATGAACTACCCTTGAGTTCAAGCGAGCCAGCGGAAAAACAAGAAGCCCAGTGACGAGTGGGGTATTCTGATTAGAGAAACTCGTTGTCGTTATGGGTTTGCTGGGTAAGAAATAAATAGTCTTGACCCTATTCAACTTCAACCATAGATGTGTTATAACTGAGGTAACTCAAAGGATCCTTGTACACACCTAAAGGTGATTTGGGTACATGGTTCTAGATCCCCACAGCTATAGACCAGTCGGCGCTCTAGAGGTCATGTGGTCGGTATCCCAGAGACTGCCTTTACTTCCCTGGAGATGTCCTGGTACCCATTTTAGTCTGGGTCGACTTGGGAGGCCAGGTCAGTTTTAAAAGCTGCCTCCTGACCATCTGATCACCCTGAGTATATTGGGTGTGTATTTCGTCTGGGTCTGTCAGTTTTGATTTTTGTTCCCTGAATCCGTGGCTTTCCGTTGCTAATATTCTAATTCTGTAAAACTATTTGTAGGAATGCCGTTATCCCTGAAGATTTGAGCGCCATCTAAAGGAGGAGCTGTTTCTTGGTTTCTTCTGCAAGTTTTTCTGCTGATTACAGTTGTTGTTGTTGTTGGCAGTTTGTCGCCTTTTATTTTGGTGACTTGTCGTGTTATTAGTCATTTGGTATCATCGGTTTGTGTGGTGTTTGCTAGTGTTTTCTTATTGTTTGGGAAATTTAATGTCATGTTGTTCGTGTTCTATCCCTTTGAGGTCCGTCTACATCTCTGCCTTCAGCTTCTTCATCCGTTCCACATCACGCTCGATTCCTGATGCATGTATTTCATGTTTTCAAGAATGTGCATAGCTTGTCTATGTTCAGCGGCAGTTTTCCTTCTCACACATTTTCATGCACAATGCTTCTTTATGTCCTGTGTCATTCTTCATGCTGGTGGACTCAAACTCTTTTTTCCAAGCACCATGCCTTCCATCACTGTTCTTTCAAGACCAAACTAGACAATAAATATGGAAAGCTATTGAGGCCACACTGGAAGTTGAACCTGATGCCTCCAAACCACGACAATGGCTCGCTTAAGGAGCAAGTGCACTACAACGCATAGCCGACTAGACACCGCTAAAAGGTATCTTAGTTATCTATGTCTATCATCTTTTTTTTTTTTTTTTTTTTAAATTCGCATATCCTTTACAGGACATCGCTATCAACAGCAGTATCTTTCAGCTGTCTGTTGATTTCTTGGCAAGATTACGCTCAGTAATTTGCCATTGCTTTCCAAGCGGCCGGCTCAGTTATCCCGCAAGTCACCAGCGGGGATCGAACCGCTTCCAGTTCTCGCCCTCTACGAGACTCTGCGTGATAAACGGGATTACGGAGAAAGTGGTGTAACCCCTCGGCCAGAGAGACAGGCATGTATATCATCTACGTAAATCAAATGGTAAAAATGGCTACTTTGTTTTTCAGTGCAAGACTGAAACTGCCGTGACTCCAATATGATGTCTTATTCTGTCCTGGCTGTGATACTACTGGTACTACCGGTTTCTTTTGTTCTCGCCGTCGATCAATATCCCTATTGCTCACCTGGAGATTGTGGGGAAGGAGAGAAGAAAGGCACAGATGGGCATTGCATTCCATGCGACAGTGGTAAATATTTTAATGTTTTAGTAATATTATTTTTCTAACAAATACTGTGCTAGTTCCCAGGATAAGCTGGTGTGCTGAGAAATGGGCAGGCGGGCGGATAGGCTGAATCTGCATTGCTGGATGGAGTATTGGTGCACGATAAGGTGAATGTGGTCAGAGCCCTTTGGGAACATGTATAAATGTGGAAGAACAGATACACCGTCATAGTCTAGAGAGAATGGTGCAGCGGGAGTTATCAGAGGATAGGGGCCGACATTTAGTTCTCCGAGGATAGGCCAGATGGATACATAATTAGATTGTTCCCATTAGAATTAGGACTATTTGCTGGTTGTTGAAGATGAGGACGGAGATAAGATGGAAACGTGATTTTACAGGAAAATGATGCGCCAACTGGATTGAAATATGGATAGGTAAACAAATTCTAGAAAATAGAGCAGAACAAAGAGCTGGGTTTATTTGATTCACGAACCGACATCACAGCACCCAGGACATTTGCATAAGTGCTCCGACCTCATCTTCAACAACAAACAAAGAGTCCTAGTAGTTGCAGTACCAGTTGCAGTCTGATTATAATATAGCCATTTGGCTTGTCCTCTAAGTATTGAGTGAGAGTAACATTTTCTAATCACTACCTGCTGCGGAGATGAAAGAGACGCCAGGAATACTAATCGGAGGTTATAATATAAACACTATACGCTATGCAGATGACACAGTATTGGTGGCGGATAATGCAAAAGACCCACAACAATTGTTGGACACTGTAGTAACAGAAAGTGCAAAGAAGGGACTCTCCTTGAATATAAAGAAAACAGTAATAATGGTGATCAAAGAAAATTGTGACACCAAAATGTGACATAGAAATAGATGAGAGAATTCTTAACCAAATTGATAATTTTAAATCATTAGGGGAATTTATAACATCAGATGAAAGATGTACAACAGAGATTAAAAGTAGAATAGAGCAGGCAAAAGCCGCATTTCAGAAAATGCAGAGTATCTTATGCAATAATTCATTATCACTGAATGTATAAAGAGAGTGCTGAAATGCTATATAGAACCAGTTTTGCTATATGGCAGTGAATCTTGGAATGTAAATGAACAAATTAGGAAGAACTTGGAAGAAACTGAGGAGTGGTTTCTTTGACGAATGTTGCGAATTCCTTTGACTGCCAGAGTAACTAACAACAATTGCCTGAAAGAGGCTAATGAAACTAGAACACTATATACAACAATAAGAAAGAGACAAACAACATTCTTTGGTCATGTGATGAGAAGAGAGGCATTGGAGAACATCGTGACAACTGGAAAGATCGAGGGGAAGAGAGGCAGAGACAGACCAAGAGAAATGATGCTGGATAGATTAAGACGGTGGCATGGAGGAATATCATCAGCAGAGTTGATCCAGAACACCAAAAACCGAGATCTCTGGAGAGCCATGAGCGCCTACGCCAGCTGGCAGGGCACTTGATGATGAACTGCTGCAGCATTCTCACCAGGCCATGATGATTTATCTGTTCTTCTACATGGGGGCGTGGAACGTCCGGCCCGCGGGCCGTATAAGGCCCACAAAATCATCTGGTCTAGCCCTGCCAAGGCAACCACGGGCGAGGCTTGAAATTCAACAAAACAGTAGGTTTTATCATTCGCAATTTAGCCTGGTCTGTGGCAGATTCATTCTACTCTTTTCAATTTCCAACTGCAAAATTTTTTTTTAACATACATGTTATTTCTCCAATTTGTAAGTCCGTGTCCAAGAAGAGAAGATGTCCTAACACTACCCCATGATTAGAGAGAGTATAGCATTCGTACTTATTTTGTAAACAAATGCAGACAATCCACATGATAAATCCTACCCCGTATGCTTAAGCTACGATAATAAGTTAATAAGTAAGTCACAAATGGCCGTAGAAAAATAACTAAAGATGATAACAAATTTAAACCAGTTTATTATTGTACATACATTGTCCCTTTATTTCTCAACATAATTTCCACCAACATTGATGCACTTATCCCATCATTTTATCAGTCCTCCCAAACCGGCTGCATAGAACTGTGTGCTTTGTTTTCATTGACCTACCATCCCACAGAACTGTGTGACTTACTTATTGACTCACCCTCGTAACGTTTTCTATCCAGCTATGCACCGCTTTACTGGACAAACATTTGTCAGCATAAACAGGAAACCCACCTTGGCGGGAGACATTTCTTAAATGACGCCGAAGTTGAATGTAAAGTGAAAACGTGGTTTAGAAAACAGAGCATGCAGTTCTATGCAGCCGGTTTGGGAGGACTGATAAAACGATGGGATAAGTGCACCAATTTTGGTGGAAATTATGTTGAGAAATAAATGGACAGTGTATCCATAAAAATAAACTGATTTCAAGTTGTTATCATCTTAAGTTATTTTTCTACAGCCATTTGTGACTTACTTATTAACTTACCCTCATAATTACAGGTGTCGTCGCTGCATCCCACACCAGATGCAGATACGAAGAGAAGGATGTGACACCCACACACACACGGATGCATGCAGGCGAGCACATGCCGTTTTCGAAGCTAAAACAGTTTATGAGGATGCAGCTATCAAATTAACTATTATGTAACTAATAGTTGCTTAACAAAGCAACTTTTATTTGCAGGAAAACTTGAAATATCTGATTCAGTGACAAACAAAAAACGTATGTTTGGACCAGACCTGGTACACAATTAAATGAACATGTTTATATCGTAAATTTCCATTCACTGAGCAATAAAGTGCAGAGGATACCAAGAAACAAAACAAACACGATGACCCTAGTATGGAGATATGTCATCCTTCTGGTCAAATTGGAGGTCACATTTGGCGATATATTATCCTTTGGCACTGAATTAGGTAATTCAAATGAAGATTGCTAATAGATTAAAGGATATTTATGTGCATTGAAAACAACCAAATCTGAAAGAGACTACATTAATTTCTTGTTGTTTGTTTCCAGGGACATTCATGCATTTCAGAAATCATTCATGCACGTCGTGTTATACTTGTGATAGAGCTACACATGAGGATGAAATCATCATTGTTAATTGTACGGACAGAAGTAATGCCATTGTTATGTGCAAACCAGATTATTTTAATGCAGGAGGAAACAGTAAGTTATTCATTTGTAGTTTGGAGGTGGTGGGAGTTGAATCCCTGTATTGCCATACGCATTAGTATCATCATCATTATCACCATCATCGTCATGATTATCATGATTGTCATCATCATAATCAGTATCATCATCATCATCATCATCATCATCATCATCATCATCATCATCATCATCATCACCATCACCATCACCATCATCATCATCATCATCATCATCATCATCATCATCATCATCATCATCATCATCATCATCAACATCATCGTCATCATCACCATCACCATCATCATCATCATCATCACCATCACCATCATCAACATCATCATCATCATCACCATCACCATCATCGTCATGATTATCATGATTGTCATCATCATAATCAGTATCATCATCATCATCATCTTCATCATCATCATCATCATCATCATCATCATCAACATCATCATCATCATCACCATCACCATCATCATCATCATCACCATCATCATCATCATCACCATCACCATCATCATCATCATCACCATCACCATCATCGCCATCACAAGTGTCTTGCCGACAGGTGTGAGCGACCATGCTTCTCCACATCTTACAAACAACCAGTTTATTTAGTTAGTCTGGTAACAGCAGTAAGGGGTTTGTTCTGCACACAGGTTGCTTGGACTTAAGTGTTGACTTGGGGGACGCAATTTATCAGTACCTCAGAAGTCGGAGTGGGTACACATGCTGGCGGGGGACACTGGTAGTGGGGAATGCTAATGCACAGGCAAAATTCAGTCCAGTCCACTCACTAATAGTAGAACTACTACTACTAGTAGTATGTCTGTGGACTACACTTGAGTTAGTAGCCAGTGAACAATAAAAAAAAACTGATTGATTGATTGATTAATCAGTCAACTAGAAACAATGCTGTAGCATTCAGTTCACACCCACAAGTGTGCACACCCATAAATGTGCACATCCATAAGTGTATATATCCATGAATATATTGTCTCCCTCAGCAGACTTCAAGGTGTAGAAATGCGAGAAGTTCCTATACGCTATCCACTATGGTGTCGTGGCATTGTTACCTAAAGGTATATGCTAAAACATCCAGTGTATTCAGTAATTGCTACACACAAAAAAAACTTTTTCAGTTATCGCTGAAGCATCCAGTTTATTCAGTTAGTGATCAAGATCTAGTTTATTTAATTAGTCAATGTTGGAAGCAAATTAGCATAAATTAGCTCCGTAGAATTGAGCAGACGGCGATCTTCACACTCAGAATAGGTTACTGTCTTAAAATGCACCTTTATCAACAGATTGATCATCAGGGCCTGGAGAGAATGATGCTACAGGGAGTGACACAGAGGAAAAGCCTGATGGACACATAATCAGAATGCTACTAGTACCATTAGTATTGGAACTCTTCACTGGCTGTTGAAGATGAGGGTGGAGCATGTATGAGAATGCTGTGATGTCGTTTCTTCATTCAACTCAACTATTCACCAATTCGTTGACTCTGGCACGATAAGAATGTCTTGCTTTTGTCAGGAAGAGAATGACAATCTGGCTCATGGAAGCAGCCCAACAAGATAAATTACTGACAACTGTAAAAAAAAAACATCAGGCGTGCTCCCCTGTTTGTGACTTATTTTGGAATAGACACACAACAAACACGCGCCACAAAAAGAAGAATGTTTACTGTTTATTTTCCACATCCTTTCAAAACAGCACCAATATAAGTAAAGAAAATAAACAGAGATAAGAGGACTCACTTTACAACATACACATTAAAAGCTATAGTGTGGCCATACCAGAATTTGAATGAACATTTATTGTAATATTTTGTTAACAATTTCTGTTCTCAGCTCCTGATACTAGAGCATGCTTTAAATGCATAGAATGCTCCGACAACGAATATGTTTCGAAAAACTGCACAGAAAATAAAGACACCCTCTGTATACCAAACTCAACTACAAGTAAAGCTGTTCCTGATGATGAAACGACTAGTGTAAGAAATGATTTGTCTACAAGTGAGACTGCAAATACTATGAATGAAACTACGGTCAGCCCTGCCAGTAATTTCAGCACCACAGCTCCACCAGAAGCAGGAGGGGACAGTAGTAATGAAGTGTTAAAAATTGTTTTAGCAGTTGCTGTTGTTGTTGTTGTTCTTGGTCTTGCTGCTGCACTAGGTGTTTATAAATACAGGCAGCGAAGGAGAACACATCAACCAGTTAAAACAGACGATATTGAACTTAACGGGAACTTAACGGCATTAATGCAGCGTGATAATTAATATCTCCACAAAGCAAGCTAACAGTTTTACAAAGAAGGCATTACTTTAGCAATACAAAATCGTTTATTCATCATTTGATTTGGTCTATTTCATAGACTGAACAAATGTAAATTTAATGGTGAAAGTATTACATCTGTTATTTTTAAGTGCAAAAACCCTGTTTAACTGCTTGTGAAATTCTCCATGACTGAACCTGTGGACAGGAAAGATGTATGTTCTCAATAAGTTTAGTTTTATTTGTATTTGATATAGTTCCGGACTCTCTTAATGTTTAATCTCTGCATGCATTAATATGGCCAGTCTATACATGCGTTCTTTTAAATAGTCCCCATTGTTGTTGATTAAGCCAATATTAGTTGTTGCTGGTCTGTGACATCTGCTGGACATTGTAGTCATTATCATCATCCAGTGCCTTGCCGGCAGGCATGGGCTATCATGCTTCTGCACAAATTGTGATCTCCGAATGCATGGATCAATTTGTGAGTTGACTTCCTTCCGTGCCATGACACAAGACTTTTCTCATACTGTCTTCCTCTATCCCTCTTTCCACAAATCTTTTTGGTTGTCACAATATGTTCCAGTTTTTGTCATCTCATAATGTGGCCAACATATGATAGCTGCTTCTTTCTGATGTGATAACTTGTCTTTGGGACTTAAGTACCCTCAAAATGTCCACACTGCTAATTTTGGTTGTCCAGTGCATTTTCAGCATTCTTCTATAAAACCACATCTCCAAGTCTTCTAGGGGTTTGTTCAACTGTTAACTAATTGTCCAGGATGTTAACTGTTATGTATGTTAAACCTGGATGTGTGTAACATGCAAGATCTCTTTTTCTAACTTTGTCTAACTTCCAAAGATAATCATACTTCAAAACAAAATTGTAGTAATAAAGAGTGTTAAAAAGATACTTTATATGAATATCCAGAAAATAGAAGCAATGGTTATATCAAATACAAAGACAACACCAAAATGGAATATTACAGTGGGGAAAAGTGCTTAACCAAGTCAATAAATCCCAATATTTCGGGTTTCAGAACTTCAGACAGAAGATGCATAACAGAGATTAAGAGCAGAATAAGTTAAGTTGTAATCTTTGGTTGACATGTTGGTTTGTCTGTGGGCATTATGTGTGTGTGTGTGTGTGTGTGTGTGTGTGTGTTTGAGAGAGAGAGAGAGAGAGAGAGAGAGAGAGAGAGAGAGCAAAGACCGAGATCTATGGAGAGACATGAGCGCCCAAGCTGGATGACAAGGCACGTGATGATGATGATGATGATGATGATGATGATGATGATAATGATGATGATGTTGATGGTGGTAATGATGATGATGTGTGTGTTTTTATTTTAAAAAATTTTTTATTTTAAGTTCTGAAAAAGATTTTGATTTTCACTAAGGTTTATTTATTAAAATCAATTCACGGACTCATTCTATGTTAAGGAAACCATTATTAGTTCACCTGCTACACCACCAAATGTATACTTTCTCTGGAAGGCATTTATCTTCTCAGTGTACGGTGATTTCCTGGTTGAAAATGAATTAATGTCATCATTTGTGATATTAAAAATGAGATTATGTGTTTAAACACGTGCTCCATCCATAACGGGAGTATTGCACAATTTCTTGCCTGGCATATTTCGCTACGTATCTTAGTTCTATTTATATAATGCTTGACCCTTTCCCACACCCCTCTGGGATCATTTATCCACAATAAGATTTTCACTGGCATTGTGTCATATGCAACCATTGGTTCTTTCTATTTTATGTGTCACCTGGGGCTGCTATTGTTATCTTTCTGGCACGAATAAAATGTATAACTTAGTTTACTGCAATTTTATTACCTTTGTTGTCTTTGTTGGATACTCATAAAAGAAGTGCCTTCATAATAATTGTGCCTAAATGCTTTAGTATAATAAATACATCAGTTAAAAGGAGTTATCATCATAAATTCCAGGATGATAAATTGTTAACGTGTCAGGTTATACTCATGTTACCAAGACCCCAAAGGAGGAAGAAAAATAGTCTTCTTGTGCGTGCCCTTTCTATGAATGTTTGCAGGCTTGTTAACTTCTTTATACTCTCTGTAGATCCATTTGTGTCACAACTCCCAGATGTCTTTCTCCTGTTGTATCAGGGCACCCTGTATGCTAGATTCATTAATGATCCACGAGGGTCATGACTCCCATGTGTCTTTCTCCTGTCAGACTTTGCACCCTGTATGCCAGTGTCATTACTATATGCAGTCAGCAATGAACGCATGTTTTGTTACTGTTAATCTAGATTATGCAAAAGTTTAGCATTCCATGCTTGAACAGCAGCATCTTCAATGAGACCATATTTATATATTTTTATGAACACTTCATTGTTCGAAGTAATGATGAATATTTAAGACATATGTATTTTTAATAATTTTAACGTCCATCTGCATTGAACTTAAGCGTAGTCTATCCACGTTTTACTAGTACACTGGACTGAATTTTGCACGTGGATTAGCTTTTTCCATCAGGAGAACCCACTTTGACTTTAGAGGTACTTGTAATTTATGTCCCCCAAGTCAAGGGCGAGAAGTCAACATTTCAGTCCAACTGACCTGTGTAGGGGTTGAACCCGCTATCTCGGCATCAGCACATTGGATGTTTAAGAATGAGAGCTCTTATCCATTCAGCCAGGCTGATCTCCAGGCATATTTATGCAGATCAAGGTTAATAGAATAGTGTGTTGCGTGTCCTGTACAGAATGTTGCAATCAACCCTGACCCTGCCTGTTTGTGATTTACAAGATAAATTTAGTTCAGGAGTTTGCCATTGCTTTTTGATAGCCGATGCTCCATACCATCAAAATTAACAAAAAGTTGAGTTGAGTTGAGTTGAGTTAAGAACCGACATCAATGCACTCAGGACATTCCCATAGTGCTCAGTCCCCTCGTTCAACAGCCAGCAAAGAGTCATACTACTTATCGTTCCCACCGCTATCTGATTAAAAGTTCTCCTGGTCTCCCCTCTCAGTTTTGAGATTCTTCCAGAACCCCTGCCGATCCCTCGCAATCTCATTCTTTCCACATATGGGTTCTCAATCTGTTCCCCCGCCTTCTCCACCTGATCCCACAAGTGCACGACCACCTCCCCCTTGTCCACAGGCAAGATACCCCCAAGAGGTGCATTCCCTGCCAGCCTATCAGCCTGTTCATTCTCCAGTACACCCGCATGGCCAGGGCAAAATATCCATACAATTCTCACAATCTGTGACCTCTGAAGCGGCGAGAGCCATTCCACATGAAACATTCCTTTCTCCACCTTGCTAAGCATATTCTTTGAATCGGTAATGAACACAACGTGTGTTGCAGTAGTCTCCTCTAAATCGATCTGCTTCCAAATCGCCAGCAGCTGATTTCGTACCTTGGACTCACAGTGTGAAACTGTTTCACTATCCGCAAAGCCACAAGGCAGGTTAATAATGGAAACAAAACAAAGTCATTGACAGTCTCTACATAGAATTATCACTTGAATATCAGAGAATGACAATGCCGTTCATTTACCTACAATTGTTGGAAAGATGTTCTGTATAACATTATTTTTTATATATTAGTATCGTTTGAATATACCTTTGTATGTTGACAATGCGCAGGATCTGCAACAATTAGTAGGTGCGGTTGTTGTACACACTGAGCAACTGGGGTTAGAATTAAATTGTAAAAAGACACAGGTTATGGTCGTCACTAAGAAGAATGAAGTACCACAAAATAATATACAAGTAAATGGGAATATTCTTCAACAAGTGAATCGGTACAATTATCTAGGAACAGTCATAACATCTGATAGGAGATGCCTTGAAGAGATTAGAACAAGAACGCTATGGCGAAAGTAGCCTTTAGCAAGATGAAAAATATTCTGACCAATAAAAGATGTAAATTTAAACGAGAAAAAGAAGTTTGAGGGGATACATAGAGCCTATTCTTTTATAGGGATGTGAAACTTGGACAGTGAGCAGTCAAGCTGAAAAACATCTGATGGCTACAGAAATGTGGTTTCTGAGGAAAATGCAAAGAATACTATGGACAGACAGAAAAACCAATGACCAAAGTACTACCGGAGACAAATGAAAATCTTAAATTGATTAGAGAGATTATATGTAGACAGTCAAAATTTTTTGGACATGTTATGAGAAGAAATTGATTGGAGAACTTAGTGACAACTGGCAAGATCGAAGGGAACAGACCAAGAGGAAGAATGAGAGGAAAATACCTGGAAGGCTTGGCCACATGACATGGATGTGACAGGAACACTGAGCTGATCCATGACTCTGGTGATCGAGTGAAATGGCGAGTCATGACCGCCCACTCTTTCCGGCATGGCACATGATTGATTGATTGATTGTATGTTGACTTCTGCATTCCATTCACACCATATCCGTTTCAGGCATGATTTATCATACCTGCAGTTATGTCCATTTGCTGACATTCCCATGCTGTTAATTGATCACACACAGTCAGCATACTCATGTTTCATTGGCAACTACTGTCTTCTGGCGCAACATATTTGATTTTCCCTTATCTCATCTGATATTCCATCTAACTTCCCGTTTAGTCAAAGTTTAAAAAAAAACAACAAGTAAATGACCCTTTACACTTCTGAAGGTGCATTGAGTATATGGTGTTTGGTCCATATTTTTAATTTAGCAATGGGCACTCAGCTGGTGAAGTGGGCAATATCCTGCTGGCTGACTTTACTTCCCAAGACATTCACTGGTACCCAATTTAGGCTGTCCGATCTAGGGGCCTCAGGTCAAGTTGAAACTTTTGAATCTGTCCCGATGTGGATATGGACATCATTGGCGTAAAGCTGGCACGTTAGTGTAAACGTTAAGAGGTGACATTGACAATAGTATCAGTACAGTCGGATAAGGGGGTCGATATCAGCTCTCGATGTTCGCTATGGGAGTGAAAGACTGGCCACCTATTCCTCCATGCACCCAGGCCTACACAATTGATGGTCCGATCATTTCACATAACCACAATGGGTGTCTGCTGCAGGACGGGACGTTGTTCTACTTTCTGGTGGGGTTTTAATGCATCTTTTGGCCAGATTTTTGGCAGTAACAGTTTACCACCTGTAGCCAAGGCAGGCTTAATCAGAAGAGGCCAAGAGAGATGCGTCTTACAATCGTTTAGCTGCCCAATTTGAACGCAGTATGTTGGGAATCCAAGGAAATTAAGACATGACAAATCAGAGTTAGTTCAAAAGTGAACAGTAAGTTGTACATCTGTACAGTTAGGAAGGTACAGACGATCGTGAGCAGTATCTTGAAATGTATTCACTGGTTATTGTATATCTTGTTATTGTATATCCATATTGACGTGGATAGGCCTTAGGTTCATACCAGAATACGATCAGCGTTGCCAGTAGTGGGTTGTGCTCAATATTTATATTGTATATCTGGCAGCTACCAGAAATAAAAACCTGTACTCCACACTATTATAAAATGGTGGTATGGGGGATGGGGGGTTGGGGGTAGTTGGCCATTCCTGAGTATGTATGTATAAGTAAATATTTGTTACTGTGATTGTGAGTGGGTATATGTGTATGCGAAGAAGTGTGACCTCTGTGTTATTGAATTGGTGTATAACTGTGAGAGTTTGTGTAAATGATATAAGTGTGTGTGTGCGTGCGCGCGTGTACATGCCTGCCTGCCTACCTGTCTCCTAACATGGTAATATGCATTGTTTATGTTCACAAGGTTAATTTGTTTTCTTTTTAAATGTGAATGTGACATGCACAATTGATAATTGATGTACGAAAGATGAGTGATTGGAAGGGCCGAATGTAAGACAGGAATTGCGTGCCCAATATGCGACCCTTTATAAATAAAGCTTGTTCATGAGTTCGTTCCTGAAAATACATATACTCATTCGAAGATGTACTGGAGACAGCAGGTTCAAATCCCGGTGTGGTCACACATTTTCTTTAACTTTTTATATTGTCTTGTATGCCCTCTAACTTTTACTTATTTCCTCTTTTTCTATGAGTGCTGATCAATATTTTTTAATTTATTTCTCATACTATGTTAGTGAGTTAGATTTCATTGCAATCCTCTGGTCGATGTCACTGTTTTCTAGTCCCAAATGTGTTTACTACAGTCAGAGGAATGATTCTTATCATGACTTCTAGGCATTTCGAGTACAAAATAGAGGAAACTTTTGTTTAAGAATTAGTTAGTTAGTTAGTTAGTTAGTTAGTTAGTCGCGGTTCCAACTTCACAGCAACGGGTGGTCCCCATTATGCTCCGTTCCTGTGCCAGTGAATATCACATAAAACGCTCCCCACTTCCCATTGTGAAAAGTGGAAAAGACAGGAGTCTCGACAAACAGCAGCCCGCACAGATACACTGTGCATAATGCCGCCGCCAGAATGTCAACACAATAGTCCCCCACGAAACATCCAGTTTATCTCTGATGGAATCGGCAATCATTTTCCCATCTGGATGTTTCCTAGATGTTTAAGAATATTGGTGCTCTGTAAATCCTAATTTACTAAATGTATGTGCTAAGTCATTTGTAAATACAGATTTACTATATGCGTTGGAAAGTTATTTGTAAATCAGGATTGACTAAATGTGTTTGCCAAGTAATTTATGTACAAATAAATTAACTAAATTATGTGTACATATTTGTAAATGAAAATAAGTGTTGGGCAAGGACTTGGTAAATGAGATTTTAACGTGAATATAATATGTTAAAATGTTCCTGAACAACTGTGATCATTTAATGACTAGCGAGTTGTTACACTATTGAACTACGCCACTTGTTATCTGTTTGAGAATGTTTCATACTCATGTTTTATGGGCCAGCAAAGAAAATTAGCTCATCTGAGAATGATTAACACTGGTGGCTTGGTGGCTAACTGATATTAATACCTACATCTTTCATGTACCTCTTATACACATCTTTGTACTGCAGTATAGACCATCCCCGAGATTTGTTACCCATCTGTAATTCACCAAAAGAAAGATGCCCTTTAGTATTCTAACATCGTCCATCCTCCTAATGTGTGTCCTATCTATCTAAGACTGCTAAAAAGACTGAGCAGGGAACAAACTGTCACACAACCTGATCTTTCCAATACTTCGGTGTTTGTGATTTTGTCTTGCCATTTAATACCAAGTATTTTTTGCAGACACCGCAAGTTTCTCTTGGTGTAATTTGGCAATGCATTGATGTATGATTACAGTGCGGCTGGGGGGACATTAGTTGGAGCTAATACTTTATTGCCGGGCTCTCTGGCCGAGGGGTTACAATGCTTTCTCCGTAATCCCGTTTATCACGCAGAGTCTCGTAGCGGGCGAGAGCTGGAGGTGGTTCGACCCCCACTGGTGACTTGCGGGATAACTGAGCCGGCCGCTCAGAAAGCAATGGCAAACTACTAAGCGTAATCTTGCCAAGAAATCAACAGACAGCGGAAAGATGCTGCTGTTGACAGCGATGTCCTGTAAAGGATATGCGAATTAAAAAAAAAAAATACGTTATTGTTACAGAAAAGGTTAAACAACACAAAAGTCCGGCTTCATTAGGTCCAAACGGGTTCTGAAACCTTATTTCTATCTGGGATTTTGTCAAAACTTTATTTCTAACTGGGATTTTGTAAAAGCCTTATTTCTAGCTGGGATTTCGTAGAAATCTTATTTCTAGCTTGGATTTTATAGAAAGCTTATTTCTACCTGGGGTGTCTGGAGACATTATTCTTAACTGGGGAATATGTCATTCTTATAATTCCTTAGAGGTAAATAGCAATGTGTTTCCCTACTGTTCTTCTCGATTGTAGCTTGGTTATAGAATTATTATTTACTGAAATTTGATTTGATAAAGTTAACTCTAGGTGCCCAAGTGTTGGCGAAATAAGATTTGATTCATGTAAGCTGTACTGTTGTGCAAGCGTATACCAGGTCTTTGTATTTTTATTAGCTTAAGAATTTCATTTAGTTTTATGACCCTAGAATTGGATTTCCTATTTCAGCTGGAATGACATTTCGTTGGTGAAGAACAGTTCTGCAAATTATTTGTAAGTGTCTAGGTTCTTATGTGTCAAGTGTTAATTGATCAATTGCTGGCGATTGTTTCTGACACATCACAGGTGTATTTGAATCAGTTTTGAGGATGTTTTTGTACTGGAGTCATATGTTATGCTGGTTGCTTTCACTGGTATAGAGTGTTTAGTTAAAACATTGAAATATTTATTATTCTTCATAATATTCTCCACTGTTGATGCCCAGTTGTTTTTCTGATACTTATGCTCCACAATAAACTTTCAATAATGATGTTAACAATTGTTTAGCTTTGTTTGTGACATACATTAGTTCGTGGAGTTTTTTTGTGTGGTCACCACGGTGTTACCTCTCATAGGGGGGGGGGGGGGGGGGGGGGGGTTCTGGGATGACAGACATTGGTAGTACCTTTGGTAAGGAAGGCCGTCACGCCATTTCCGGGCCCATTCCCCCACTGGTCCAAGCTGGACATCCATCTCACGCCTGTGGCTGCTATTAGCTGTCAGCATGCGACAGCGGCCACCCCCCTCCTACCCCCACCCTTCCCCCTGACAACGGCTGTAACCGGCTGGCAAGACCAGGCGAGGGTAACCGATTCGACATCAAATCAATCAGTGAACCAGGGTAAGCCTACCCAGCATGAGAAGACAGGATTCAGCAGACTGCGCGATAGAAACCATTGATGTTTAAAGGGACAAGACGGCATTTACCTGCAAAACGTTGTGGCATGTAATGAGCACGGCAAGTGTGTGCTAAGATGTGGTATAGCAATAGTATCACTCACTCACTCATTCACTCACTCACTCACTCACTAACCCACCCACCCATCATCCCCTTCCTAACAATCATTATCGTGGTCCAAGATGACATCGAAACGGTGTCCTTCACCAGTTTTTGTTTATATTTACTAGAATAACAATAAGTGTCCAAAATATACAAGATAGCCTCTCAGGCACAGGACTACTGCTGCAGCTGCTATCTCAAAGATGCTCTTTGCTCCTGGATGCCTGCTATATGCCAGCGTTATCAAGGGCCCAGTTGAGAGACTCATATAGTGTGCTGATGATTGTGGAAAGTGACTGTGATAGCACTGGTAGCTCTTCCTGGCCTTTTAGCAGTGTAAGGTTTTTGATGAGCAGGCAGTAGCTGTTTCATCTGTACGAGATTATATCTGCATAAGGTGCAGTTATCTTATGATTTAAATGTCTATTTATACTAAAATCAGTTGCTTATCCTTTTCAGAAAGTTGCAGTCAACCCAACCATTTTTTGACTGTTTGTGATTTCTTGCCAAGTTTATGTTCAGTAGTTTGCAATTGCTTGTTGAATGGCCGGCACTCATACCATTATATGAAAACCAATGCAAGGCGGTCTGCTGTGTTTCGAACTCCGTATACGAGATTGCGAATTGTGCCGTGACTCCTTCGCCACAGAAACGATATTTGTACTAGCCTAGTTATGAAATGGTTACTGGCATCAGAAGAAGACTGTCACTGTCAAACTGTCATTTACTGCCAATATAGTACCTTGCGGTGTATGGCGGCGGAGTTGGGGGGGGGGGGAGAGAGAGGTCTTGAGCTTGAAGTATTAAGGCCGCCTGGCTAGTGCAGTCGCCGAGAACTGTGCAGGTTAGAGTTTTCTGCTTGCTCCCGACAGAAAAACAAAAACAACAAAAAACTCCACACCTTACCGAGGATTCGAACCGGGGTCTCCCTTGAGGAGTGGAAAGCCAGAGAACACCAAGGCAATGGATAAGTTGAAATAGAAAAAGTGCCAGAGAAGATGCTGGACAGTTTGACATTATGGCATGGAGGGACATCAGTATCTGAATTGGCTGACAGTACAAGAGACAGAAGACTGTGGGCAGATATGACCATTAACACCATCTAGCTTAGACTATAAGAAAAGAAGAATTTGTGGGAAATTATTTTAATTCCTTATATTGTAATTCATTTCTTTCTGGTGGCTCTTTGAAATAATAAACACGTTGACCTAAATGCCATAAAGCGGTAACACTTTGGGGCAGAAATAGTTACAGTAACATTTCAGATAATATGAGTTAATCTGGTAACTGCAAGGGACAGATCAACGAAAGACAAGTACAGCAGCACAAGAAAAAATAGTTGTTCGGTACAGAAATGAACAATCAAACGTAAGTAAAATCCAGCTATTGTTAATTGCTACCACTGGACAGCTTCAGTAACGTTTAATACATTTTTGTTTTTACTATCTGCCATTATAATGCTGGTGCATAATATAGGAATGACATGCACCTTGCTGTCTTGATATACGACAGTTAGTAAAATGGAGGTATACCTCTCCATAGCACGAATCCTGAGCTGAAATTAGAGACCATGTGTTGCCCATGCAGTATGATCCCTGTCTCTCTGGCCTGTCTAGTTTACTCCAGAGGAAAGATAACACCAATACGTCTAGAACAAGACAAACTGCCGAAGCTGCCGGATCAGCAAATCAATGCTTTGTCAGCCTTTCGAAGTGTTACAGAGTAAAACGTTTGAATGACATAGTTAAGTTGAGTCCCGATGGTGGTTTCACAAGGTTTTATTTAACGAAATAAGTTCAATAGTATAAAATAAGTTACATGATGATTTCAGAATACAATCGATGTTGACATGTTCAGATCCTAGTGGTAACTAACTACCCCAAGCACTGCGTCACGGCTTGAGCGTCCTTCCCTACATCTTCCTAGGATGCTCAACCGTGCCCAGTGCTTGCGCATCAACCATCAACCCCTCCTAAACTATGAATAGAGACGATGCTCTGTTACAGAAGCTTCCATCCTAGACTAGTTGCCTACCAAGGCTTAGAGCCTGGTCTGCCCTGCCATGACATTTAGTCTTTAGGTTTCATTTCCTCGCACTACAGTAAGACTTGCACCCTCCCAAATGTGTTCCTCCGCCTGAAGCCGATGCCACAATGTGGGGTGTCGGGTTTGGTCACCGCCGACCAACATTCCGGCTAACAGAAAGCAGGTAGAACCGTCTACTATTATACGGTAGCTCAGTCAGATCTGACTAAAACCTGACTTTCAATACAGAAATAGATTTCGAAATCGGCAATTAAAATAAAATTGTACATTTTCTACTTGAAATTATATAGCTGAAGAATAATGTCAAACAAGATCTTAAAGTAGTGAATGTTGTTGGCTGGAATAACATCTTTGGGTGTACAGAGAATCGGAAACAGGTTGAACATATAGCATGAAGCCTGACATGCTTGGGAAGATGAACCAGAAGAATAAAAATAAGATGAGGAGAAGAATACTAAAAATATAGGAGAGAGGAGTAACAGAACAGGAAGAAGAAGAAGAGGTAGAAGGAAAAAAAACAGAAGAAGAAGAAGAAGAAGAAGAAGAAGAAGAAGAAGAAGAAGAAGAAGAAGAAGAAGAAGAAGAAGAAGAAGAAGAAGAAGAAGAAGAAGAAGAAGAAGAAGAAGAAGAAGAAGAAGAAGCAAAAGATGAAAAATAAAAACAAAGCAAGCAGAAAAGGTAGAAGTAAACGAGGAAGCAGAGGAGGAAGGAAAAAAAAAAGAAAAAGCAGAAGAGGAAGAAGTAAAAGAAGAAGCAGAAGAGGAGTAGGCGGAGAAGATGGTTCATAAAAATTATCCAAATAAAATACAAGGCAAGAAAACCTGTTATCAGCTACTTTTCTCTTTCTAAAACTAAAACTAAAAAAAGAAAGAAACAACATTTCTGCCCCCTTCAGCAAGTCTTTTACTTTGTTTGACTACGATATTGTAGTATTGTTTTATTCAATAAACATATGTACACACAAATAAATATGTATATAGCTTCAACAATGCCAGCCAATTTAATACTTAATTGTCGATGGTTACAAATTCCACACGGTTTTCTTGTACTCAGGCAGCTTATAATACCATGTAGTTTCTGGATCACGAGTTCTCTGCTTGTGTTAAATATGGTTAGAATTTTGAATGTTTGTTGTTACACAAAAAACTGAAACTGCTGGGATCTCCCACCTGCGAGAATGTGTCTTGAGATAAACTTAAATGCAACTCATCAACGATAAATGGTCCAGGGTGACACAAAATCCAGCAACGTACTGAAGCAGAAAATGAACAACAATCAAAGACTCGAAGCCGCTCGATGAAATCACAAAGGCAATGTTTATTTGCCGGAGTTGAACATGTTACAGATTCCTCAATCAATATATCAGTTCCGATTTAGGATTATCGTGCCTGTTACGGCCAGGCGGGACGGTAACGAAACATGTTTAGATTGGAATCGTAAACGATCGAAGATATAAAAAAATCTATAATATAATCATCATGTCCCGGTGCTTCTGTCCGTAGCTATCCTAACTGTGCATCAGCCTGTTTCATTTGCTGAGTCCCGTTTCAATATTGTCGCATTTGTCAGTGGCTTTCTGATCGATAAACATCTTGTATTAATAGCTTCGTTCTTCTTTCTAATATCTGTTGGCCATCGGAGAAAGTGTCCAGCCAGTATATAAGTTCTCTCCTTGCTGAGAATGGAATCGAGCTGCCTCGTTGTTCAAGCTCCAAGATCTCACTGTTTGTTGTTGTTGACAACGTATTCTGTATTTTACGTCAGCCTCCTAGTTTCTACTAGTATTTGGTTTTCGATTTTCTCCTTATGTTTCATTTACGTCATATCAGCTGTGCTGCTACTTGGCACCACCCACACTGGAATGTTTTTGTAACAACTGGCATTATCTTCTCCGTAGCAACGTGGATAAGCTGCCTGCCTCGCGCTCCAGAAGTTGTGGGTTCAATTCTGGACTCCGATACTCGGTTCATTAGTGCAGTTTTCCCGGAGACTCGTGGGGGTCATCGCTCGATCTACGGAACACATGCTTTGTGTGACGCTTTTGGCAGGCCACCCTGTGGAAAGGTACAGGATCATACGGGATAAAACTCGGTGCAATGAAGTAAGTCGATCCTCTCATCTTTGAACACCCCCCCCCCCCCAAAAAAAAAAAAATTAAAAAAAAAAATTACACTCCTCCTCCCACCCCCAACCCGCTTTTCCCTTTATTATCTTGAAAACTTACGTATACCCATCAGCACATTCTTCGGTAGTGTAAAACTGCCAATAGCTTACATATCTACGAAACCTTGTCTATCTTTATTTCACACACAGAAGCCACAGACACTAGTTTCCACGATTATTGCCTGGTATATTTCACTGCATCTCATCAGGTGTATACTGCAGAATTATATATTATGTGAAGTGAATAAATGAATATTTTGGTTGAAATATGTAATAATTTCTCTTCCCCTTTCTGTTATTATTCTTCTTCACTTTCTTCTATCGTCTCCTTCTCCCATTTAACAATCATTATTTCTTCCTGAGCCCCAACAACCCTGGTCAACCCACGTGGTAGGTCCGTAAATCCTTTAGGAGACTGAGCTTTAACTCTTAATTCTGATGCGTTGGCGTTCGTGTTTTCTAGTTCGTATAAAGAGCTGACATACCGGAGTAAAGTTGGCGAGAAGACTATTCTCTCCATCCGGTACCAAAATACCACATCCCCAGGGATTGTGTTGTAGAGCGCTTCTTGCCCTCACCAAGTCTAGAAACTGGAGGGGTGTGCAATTCTGATACTGGAACTTCACATCTGCGGAGGGACATATCAAGATGTAACCAAGTCGTAATCAACACAGCACATATGGACTAGTTGGGATTAGGCCTGAGTCGGTAATGCTTCTTCCATACGTTTTACTTATTTCCTTGTCAATAGCCTCCAACTCAATGTCCAAAGGAAGGAGCCACAAATAAACATCTCATCGTTCTTTGGTACTGAAGGAGTTTGCCACAATGGCGTGTGCTGCTCTAGGGTTGTCATGTCATCTTCATCATGTGCCTTGGCAATAGGCATGGGCGGTCATGGTTCACATCTTATACGATCAACAGAATCGTGGATCAGCTCCATGTTCTTGTCTCTATCATGCCATAATTACTTCTCTGCCTTCTCATTGTTCTTTTCCCCTCAATCTTGCTAGTTGTCCAGTTGTCACCAAGTTCTCCAGTTTATTTCTTCTCATACAGTGTCCAAAAAAAACAACAAAAAAACAACAACAACAACACACACACATAAATTGACTGTCTACGTATAATGTCTCTCATCAGTTTGAGGTTTTTCAACTGCTTCTTGTGGGACTCAGCACGTGGGTGGCGGGATAGGGGAATCCCTTATCAAAAGAGAAATACAGCGCCTCTTTCCCTCCCGTAGCCACTGGATACCCTTGGACAAGGTGGAGCACCCGTCTATCCCCATCCCCATCCCCTACCCATCCCCCATCAGGGTTACGTAAAACCATGCGTACAGGTGGTGGATGAAGTTGCAGAGCAGCTGATAGATAGTTGTAGGTTATGTTGTCCAATTTCACGACGGTAGGCAGAGGATCTCTTTTTTAGAGACAATGCTTACATTCATAGGCCAGTATAGTCACTGCTAAGAAGGAAAGCAGTGGCAAACTACCTTCTTTACATATGCCAAGTTAGTCATGTTTCATACAATAGAGGATCAGCACACATAGAAATAGTCATAACATTTAGCGACGGGATATTCCAGTGTTATAGCAACAGTCAAAACATCTAGCGATGAGATATTCCTGTGCCATTTTACAAGTTTGTAAGACTACCTGTGACAACAAAATCATTCTGCATTATAATTTGTTGTGAACATCGCATTAAAGCTTTGGTTTGCCTTACTAGCTGATTTTAAAATAGTGAAAAAAGTATGTTTTAACAATTATCTTAAAAACAGTACACTGTGATTGATAATATTAATATCACAAGTTATGAGGGTTATGGACAATATCTATACAAAAATAAATCAATAGAAATGTAACATCACATGTATAAAAAATAACTGGATATAATCAATGCTTGCATTAAATAATATATATTTCGTGTAATAAATAACAAGATTTATAAAACTGTGTTAGAATTAACTGATTCAGTGGCGAAGGATAATATTTCGCCAAATGTTACGCCCCAATTTGGCAGAAGGACGATATATCGCTATACTAGGGTCATCGTGTTATTTGTTTTCTTTTGTGGTATCTTTCGCAATTTCAATGTTCAGTGAAAGGAGATTTACATTATAATACATATTCATTTGATTGTTTACCATGTTAGTACAGACCTACTCTTTGTTTGGCACTGGATCAGTGAAATAAATATTAATCTGACTAATTCTATAACTAGGTAGCCAAATATCCTGGGCTGCTAGAACTAGATAGCCAATTCATCTTATCAACTCATAGTTAGATTTGAATGCTTGATATACAAACACTATATTGCAGAATTTAATGTCTGGGACTTTTGTTGTATCTCATCAAGCCAACAGGGACAATGTGGACATATTTAGGAAATCTAAGTTGCAAAGAAAAATTATCACAAACATCAGAAAGAGGCAGTCATCATGTTTTCGCCACATTATAAGAAGACACAAACTGGAGCATGTTGTGACAACCGGAAAGATTTGTGGAAAAAGAGACAGCGGGAGACAGCCTGTGAAAATTCTTGACAGTCTTGTGTCATGGTATGGAGGGGAATCAACACATGAATTGATCCATGCCGTCGGAGATCGCAATTTGTGGAGAAGCATGGCTGCCCACGCCAGCCGGCAAGGTACTTGATGATGATGATCTCATCAGTGCATAGTATAGAAACAAGTTCAACATATAATTACGTAATGTAGTCAATCCTTTCAACCGAACTATACAAATCCGGTTGTTATATATTGCGTTGAGTTGAGTTGAGCTAAGAAACAACATCATTGCACTCGGGACATTCCCACGCGCGCTCCGTCCCCTCGTTCAATAGCCAGTGAAGAGTCATTCCACTAATGGTTCTAACTGCCATCTGATTGAAAGTTCTCCAGGTCCTCCCTTTCAACTTGGGGATTTGTCCAGAGCCCCTACCGATCCCCCGCCATATCATTCTCTGCGCATGCGTATGATCATTCTGTTCCATCATTTTCTCCACTTTTGTCCCACAGGCGCCCGACTACCTCTCCTCTATCCTTATGAATCTCCCATTGAGAGGTGGGAGATGGCTTCTCTCCTGGCAAAACTGTTAGGAAAGAAACCCTACCCACAGACTGATAGAGCCATTACCTTGGATGGAATCTGTCTAGGAAAATAAATACCTTAAACAAATGCATATCGATGTCGGACATACTGACCTTTGATGTGCATAACCAAGTGTACACATTTCTCTTGAAGATGAACAAAGAAGTACCTATAATGTTGTATAATTGTGATACGTGGTCAGTATGCAGGCATGCTGAGAAACACATGTGATATGTTCCAATGTTCCCGCAGTAATTGTAAAGAGACTATGAACGTGACGAGATACAACAAAATATGCCAGACAATAATAAAAAATATAGTAATATATAAAATAAAATAATATAAAATATAAAATTATGAAAAATAAAATAAAAAATATAGTAACATATAAAGGCAGGAAATCAGACCCTTTCCAAATAACATCTGGCTTGAAACAAGGTGATGCACTATCGCCGCTACTCTTCAATCTGGCTCTAGAGAAAGTTGTAAGGAAGATAAAGGAGAAATGTGATATTGGAGGAACATCCAAGCTGCTTGGTTATGCAGATGATATAGATATTATAGGGCAGGGGTCACCAAACTACGGCCCCCGGGCCGGATCCGGCCCGCGACGTCATTTCATCCGGCCCGCGACGGTACTCGAACTTGCTTGATATAATGTATGAAACACGAGACGTTGTGATACAATTTAAATGTAAATATTATGTTTAGAATAATAGGAGATCTTCACACGTGCGGAGGCCTCCTGGCTGCTCTAGGCTGTTTATTTATGCGGCCCTATTTATATATTTTGCAAACCTTATTATGAAATATATTCTATTACCAAATGAAGCCGCCTGCCGTGGCTCTACAAGAGTATGGAGTAGCATATCCCATGATACCCTGGTAAAAAATGCATAGGATGCTTAGATGTTGTGTTGGCATGCCTATAAGAGCCCAGTCACGCCATATTCCCGCCTCTTTGGCCTTGAGAACAACTGAGGCCGAAGAAATGCTGATGTCTAATTTTCAGCAGAGGGTTTGAACTCATCCCTCTAAGCCACTACTCAGCAGATGGGCGAACGTGCCCCAGGCACGGCCGAGCGTGGCCACTGTTTTTCCAGACCGCAGTTGAGAGGGCAGACAGGCTCTGTGAAGATCCAAAAGATCCAAGAGGATCTTGATTGTGAATTGACGATTATCTGCTGCAGGGTGTGTTTTGAATTAACCTTCATAGTTTACATAGGAACATAGGAATAGAATAGCTATGTCTGTGCCCGAGAACAAAAATGGAGGGGTATTTGCCTGGGAAGAGAGGAAGAGGAACGCCAAAGAGAAGATGGGTGCAGGATATGACGGAAGATCTCCAGATGGGTGTATCTGAAGCGGGACATCTTGCTTATGATCGAGAGGTTTTCCGGAAGGTTGTTATGGGAACAAGGTTCTGCAAAGGACATACTACTGAATGTATGCACTCTGCACTCTCTGATAATACAATGTCTAGCAATTGTTGTAGATCTGTCGAATTATCTGCCACCAATACTGTGTCATCTGCATAGCGTATATTGTTTAAATTATAACCTCCAGCTAGTATTCCTGGCGTCTCTTTGATCTCTCTCATTATTACTTCGCTATATAGGGAGAAGAGATCTGGTGACAAGGCACACCCCTGTCGTACTCCTAGCTTTATCTGTCGCAACTACCCTCTTTATTTCCTATTTGTAATTGCTGTTACTTGATTCCAGTAAATATTCTTTATTTATTCTTAAATCTTCCCCATAAATGTTGATATCTTCCAACATTTTAATCAGTTTATCATTTTTTACTTTATCAAATGCCTTCGTATAATCTATGAAGCACAAACATATGTCTTTCTGTTTCTTTATTGACCTTTCTAATAGTGTCCGTAATGTATATATTGCATTGTTTGTAACATATCTACACAATTTCCCTCTTATAATAGTGACAATAAAGGTACTTTGAAATTAAGAAGTGAATCTAAACATAAATGGACTCGTATACACACCTTAAGGTCTATTCGGCGTTATGATGGTTAGTTGCATATCCTCTTCAGGACGTCAAAATCAACCCCAGCATTTTTGGCTGTTTGTGATGGTTTTTTTTTTTCAAGTTTACGTTCATTAGTTTTCCCTTGCTTTCTAAACGACTAGCACTCACACTATTGTATGAAATCCAGCGCAGGGCTGTCTGCTTTAAAATATCCCTCAGCTGTGTTTCGAACGAATTGTGTCTGTAAACCTTTCGCCACAGAGCGGTTATTGGGTGTATGGTACACAAAGAGGCGTATTTGGCCTATTGTGCTAGCCCCATATTTTAACTGATTAAGTGCCGTAGGCTGATGAATCGTCTTAAGCAACTTCCCATATCCGCCATGGGCTTATATACAATAGTTTAGTTTAGTTTAGTCGATGGATCAACATCATGGCACATGGGTGTAACCCATAAGTGCTCCGTTCTCCTCCTAACTCAAATCCGAGTCTGGAGAAATTCAGCTCAGTGCACGAACTCCGTAGCACCGGCGAGAATCCTGGAAATACTTTGGATAGATTTTTAACTCGAAATTTTGCCCGGGCAGCGCCGTTAGGCTACTCTTTTTCGATTTCCAACTGCCAAGGGATATTTTACGTGCGCAACAATACACACGGGCGTCCGATCTCACTACCCAGAGACCAGGGGAAATTTTATTACTAGAAGTTCACGTGAAAAAAATCTCGGTCATCACCGGGGCTTGAACCCGGGACCTCCAGCACTCGAGGTGGACACCATACCTCGAGACCACGCAGCTACAGTAGTTATCTTATGCAACCTCCTGTAATTTGATATATAATACAACATGTCTGCTACCATATTATATTTTAAGTCATAACTGTGAGACACCACTATTTCCCATTTTCCGCCATATGTTGTTAATTGGGCCAAACTTACTTTTTGTTTGGGCACTGAATGGTCAACAGACTTATGGGCAACTGATGGGAGATGTGATTAACTGATTCAATGTCAAACAATGGACAACTGATGGGAGATGTGATTAACTGATTCAATGTCAAACAATGGACAACTGATGGGAGATGTGATTAACTGATTCAATGTCAAACAATGGGCAACTGATGGGAGATGTGATTAACTGATTCAATGTCAAACAAAGGGCAACTGATGGGAGATGTGATTAACTGATTCAATGTCAAACAATGGGCAACTGAAGGGAGATGTGATTAACTGATTCAATGTCACACAATGGACAACTGATGGGAGATGTGATTAACTGATTCAATGTCAAACAATGGACAACTGATGGGAGATGTGATTAACTGATTCAATGTCAAACAATGGACAACTGATGGGAGATGTGATTAACTGATTCAATGTCAAACAATGGACAACTGATGGGCGATGTGATTAACTGATTCAATGTCAAACAATGGGCATCTGATGGGAGATGTGATTAACTGATTCAATGTCAAACAATGGACAACTGATGGGAGATGTGATTAACTGATTCAATGTCAAACAATGGGCAACTGATGGGAGATGTGATTAACTGATTCAATGTCAAACAATGGACAACTGATGGGCGATGTGATTAACTGATTCAATGTCAAACAATGGACAACTGATGGGAGATGTGATTAACTGATTCAATGTCACACAATGGACAACTGATGGGCGATGTGATTAACTGATTCAATGTCAAACAATGGACAACTGATGGGCGATGTGATTAACTGATTCAATGTCAAACAATGGGCAACTGATGGGAGATGTGATTAACTGATTCAATGTCAAACAATGGACAACTGATGGGCGATGTGATTAACTGATTCAATGTCAAACAATGGACAACTGATGGGAGATGTGATTAACTGATTCAATGTCAAACAATAGGCAACTGATGGGAGATGTGATTAACTGATTCAATGTCAAACAATGGACAACTGATGGGCGATGTGATTAACTGATTCAATGTCAAACAATGGACAACTGATGGGCGATGTGATTAACTGATTCAATGTCACACAATGGACAACTGATGGGAGATGTGATTAACTGATTCAATGTCAAACAATGTGTACTCGGCTCGCGATGATGGTGGAATTCTGCAAGAGGGCGTCTGATTGGTCTGGAACTCTGGGACCCCAGTATATAAGGCCCCGCACAGGTAGAACTGGCCCTTTTTCCGTAGTGCACCCCACTGAGTGACTAGGCGCCAATGCCTATTTCTAATGTGTGTTTAGTAGTTAGACCCTGAAGTTTTGCAGTGGAAAAGCCAGAATTCTAGTTTTAGATTTTAGATTTTCCTGGGTTTTTAGTAGACTAGAAGTTTTGGATAAATTAGTTTTTGGTGGACTAGAAGTTTTTGATAAATTAGTTTTAGTGGATCAGTTGTTGGTGAATTAGTGTTTGGTAGATTTGTAGCTTTCACTGGATTAGAAGTTTTTGCTACATTTAGGAATTTGGTTTGTTAGGTTAGTCTCTTTGCTGTTTGATTTTTGCTGTATCCTAATTTCTTTGTTGATGCTACATGTCTGTATATTATTGTGAAGTTTAGAAGTTTAATAAACAAATGATGCTTGTGTTACTCTTACTTTGTTGTTTAGTTGATAGACTCTAGTGTTATAGTCATTGGTGTTAGAACAGCCCTTGGAGTAATTCTTTGTCTGGGATTGGAGAATATTGTTCTAATCCCCTGTCGGCCCACCCTGGGATCTTCTTAAACCTTAATTCTTTTCTATTCTTGTTAACCGAGGACGGTGAGAGGTTCTTTCTCTTTATTCATTTTCTTCTTTGGCCCTACGCAGTCAGGGTTTGCGCTCTTCTCCTCACATCACCGTAGCAGAAGTAAGTGGTCCTTGCTTCCTGTTTATACCTTGTTTTCAAGTGGCGAGCCTGAACCAGGATAGTGACAGCCTTAGAATTATTCTGGTAGGATTGTTTTGGTACCAAGTGATTGTTTTAGGTGAGGTCTTTAGTTGGTTTTTGTGTCGGTTCATTTTTGGTATAGTTTTTTGTAATAGTCTTCTAGAGATAGCAAAACCCAGGTTAGCTAGTTAGGCTCCATTGCAGAACCACCCGTAGCATAGTATCTTGTCCTTAAGATGGAGACCAGAAGTACTCGTGCGGCAGTGAGAGTTGAAGAAGACGAGTCGCCGCCAGTTTCTACGATGGGAACCGAAGATTCCCGCCCAGTGGAAGCTCCACCACGCGAGCTCACTGAGGCTTTGAGGTACGTTGTAGTACCAACCAGAAAGCCTGTTCGGTGTTTTGGGGAGAAAGGTGGGCCATCAGTAGAAGAGTACGTCAGGGAGGTGAGGTCAGCTTGGAGGGCTGGCATGTTAGAGACTGTCGATAAGGTGGATGTTATTTTCGACAGCATAACCAGTCCTGTCAGGAGGGAGTTGGAACTCCATGCTTCTGAGGAAGATCCCGAGGCCATGCTACAGGCCTTGCTGAAGATATATGGTGAGAAGAAGAGTCTACGGGAGCTCCTGGCAACGTTATTCACAATACGCCAGCGAGCTGGGGAGACAGTCCATGACTTCTCCCATAGGGTCAATGCTGAGTTCAAGAGGGTAGTGAAGGCCCAGGAAACGCAAGGTGTCCCTGTGTTGGATGGGGAGGCCCTTCGAGACCAGTTTGTGGCTGGCATAAGGGACAGTTTCACCCAAACTGTCCTAAAAGAAAAGATCGCACAAGATTCATCTGTGACTTTTCTTCAAGTCAGGGAGTGCGCACAAACGTGGGAAGGTGTGCGGGCCCCACTAGGTGCTGAAATCAGAGAGGTAGAGGTGAGAGCCAGAAATGAGAACACTGGGGAAATTCAGTCAAGCGTACCTTCAGCAGTGAAAGTTGAGTTTCAGCAGGGGCGGTATGGGCCGGTGCAGGCTGAGGTAGTCCCACAAACGGTAGAATGTAGGCCTGCACATACTGAGCCAGCTCGAGTACCACCAAGAACTGAGTTTACTTCCAGGCAGGGTGAAATTGACTTTCTTCAGAGGGAGATGTCTGAGATTGGTGCCAGGCTGAACAGACTCACCACCAGCGATCAACAACATCAAGTGCCACGTTGCTGGCGATGCAATCGGGTTGGTCACTTGAGACGCGAGTGCAGACAAGCATTAAACGGGACCCCTCTAAGGCTGGGAGCCAGGTATTAGAAGGGGAGCGTCATGGCTCGGACATTAAAATTGTGGGTGGTAGGCCCGAAGAGACTGTCTTGATAGGTGGGAAGAGTGTCCAGTGTGTCATCGATACAGGTTCTCAAGTATCCACCATTACTGAGGCCTGTTTCAAGGGCATGTTCCAGGACTTTGTTCTAAAGGAAGGACAATTCGTTAGGTTGACGGCCGCAAATGGCGTAATGATTCCATATGTGGGGTACTTCATGTGTGACATTGTGTTGGGTGGGACACAAGTGAAGGACTGTGGGGTGTTTGTCACCAAAGACATGGACAATGGGGAGAGAAGAGTGCCTGGCATTATTGGCACGAACATTTTACAGTCAGTACCGAATCTGTGTAGGTTTCTTAATTGGAGCAGCACAGCGGAGGAGATTCCTGGAGTCGGACTGGACGGTGTTAAAGTGTTTGTTGACAATAGAGTTTGCGTACCTGCCCGCTCCATCACTGCAGTTAGTGTAAAATGTGTAAGATTTGTGCGTGAAAATATGCATGTCATTTTCAGCCCAACTCGAGACTTGGAGCACAAGGGTTTGCTTTTCTCCCACACTTTGACTACCTTGAGACGGGGCGTATGCCAAGTCCAAGTGGTCAATCTGGGGGATGAAGACATGTTCTTGTCGAAGGGTACTCAAGTTGGGGATATTTCAGATGCTACTGTAGATTTGACCAACCATTTCAAAATGGTAAGTGCTCAGGAGGTTGAGGTTTCAACACGGCCTTATGCCGGAGAGAAAGATGATGTTAGGTGCCCTGTAGATTTGAGCAGTTTTGAGGGTAGTGATAGAGATAGGAAGAAGTTAGAGGAGTTATTAGTTAGGTATGATAGTCTTTTTGCCAAGGGAGATACTGACATAGGCTATACAGATAGGGTAACCCATAGCATCCAGTTGACAGATGAGACCCCCATTAAGCAGCCTTATAGGAGAATTCCCCCAGCATTTTATAGAGAAGTACAAGATCATCTCCAAGGTTTATTAGATAGTCAGATAATTAAGGAAAGTTCCAGTCCTTGGGCTTCTCCGGTGGTCCTCGTGAGAAAAAAGGATGGTAGACTTAGGCTATGTGTCGATTATCGGGCTGTAAACGTTAGGACAAAGAAAGATGCATACCCTCTCCCTAGAGTAGATGAGTATCTAGATGCCCTAGGGGGTGCCAAATTGTTTTCAACTCTAGATCTTGCCAGTGGGTATTACCAGGTGGCCATGAAGCCAGAGGATCAAGAGAAGACTGCTTTTACCACCCCGTTTGGTTTGTATGAGTATACGCGTATGCCAATGGGACTTGCAAACTCCGCGAGCAGCTTCCAGAGGTTAATGCAATGCTCTCTGAATGACTATTTTTTTCAGATTTTGTTGGTATACCTTGATGACATTTTGGTGTTTTCTGGGGATTTTTCAGAGCATTTGAGTAGGCTTGAGAAAGTGTTTGAGAGACTGCAGTCCATTGGGCTAAAACTAAATCCTGAAAAGTGTAACTTTTGTCAGAAAAAGGTTGAGTTTTTAGGGCACACCATTTCAGAAGAAGGCATTGGTACCATGGATGATAAAGTTGCAGCCATAAAAGAAGCACCTGTGCCCAGAACTCAGACAGAACTTAGGTCATTTCTAGGGTTAGCCAGTTATTATAGACGGTTTGTCTCAAAGTTTGCTAATATTGCAAGACCACTACATGAGCTGGTGGGCCAACTCAACCAGCAGCAAACCGGTGATACTAAGAAGAAGAAAGGACCCATAGGGCGGTTGTGGACTCCAGAGTGTGACGAGGCGTTTAATCGATTAAAAGAGGCTCTGACATCAACACCCCTTTTAGGCTTCCCAGACTTCTCATTACAGTTCATATTGGAGGTAGATGCCTCATATCAGGGTTTAGGTGCTGTCCTCTCACAAATTCAAGATGGTAAGAAAAGAGTCTTAGCTTACGCTAGCCGCACACTTCGCCCCTCAGAACGAAACGCTAAAAGCAGTTCTAAGCTTGAGTTACTTGCATTGAAGTGGGCTATGACTGAGAAGTTTAGAAGTTATCTTTTAGGTACTAAAGTAGAAGTTTTTACAGATAGTAGGAATTTAGCTTTGTGGCAAAAGGCAAAACTGGGTGCCATTGAGCAGAGATGGATAGCACAGATGTCGATGTTTGACTACACCATTAAGCACAAACCAGGTCGTGCTAATGGAAATGCTGATTATTTGTACCGCTACCCATTTGAAGCCCCAGGAAGATCAGATGAAGAAGGTGACATTCCAATCAGTCACATAGCTGCTACACCAGTTAGTCCAAACTTAAGAACTGCTAGGATAGGAGAGATTGTAGATGTAGATAGACAGAATAACCCTGTAGGTCATGTGCCACTGTTATCACTACCATCATATTCAGCTGAAGAGTTGATAAAACTACAAGCAGAAGATGTGCATGTGCATAAAGTGTTAACTTGTGTGAGTGAGAGTGTGAGACTGAGTAAGATAGAGATGAGGGGTTTACCCCCTGAAACCAAAAGCTTGTTGAAGCAGCGAAAGAGATTGAGTGTGATTAATGGGTTGTTGTACAGGAAATTAAAGAGGCCAGGTAGAGGGTGGATTTCTCAATTAGTGGTACCTGATGCATTGAAGCAGAGAGTGTTAGAATCGGTGCACAGCACCGGCCATCAGGGCAGAGATAGGATGATACAAATCCTTAGAAGTAGATGTTATTGGGTTGGCATCACGAAAGATGTTGAACTGTTTTGTAAAAGATGCCAGAGGTGTAATATTGCTAAACCACCCCATATTAAACTGCAGGGTCCTTCAGGTAATTTATTAGCATCTAGGCCTTTTGAGGTGGTGACCATGGATTTTACTATGTTAGAGAAGGATAGTCGGGGGTATGAAAATGTGTTGGTCATTACAGATGTTTTCACCAAATTTACAGTTGCTGTTCCCACAAGGGATCAGAAGGCCTCGACAGTTGCAAAAGTTCTGGTGGAGAAATGGTTTCTGTATTTAGGTGTACCCCATAGACTCCATTCAGATCAAGGCAGGAACTTTGAATCGGCTGTGATTGCAGAACTCTGTAGAGTGTACGGGATTCAAAAGAGCCGTACCACGAGTTACAATCCAAAAGGGAACGGTCAGTGCGAAAGGTTTAATAGGACCCTACATGATCTTCTGAGGCCACTAGAGGCAAGCCAGAAAAGGAAATGGTCTGAACATATAGCTGAGGTTTTGTTAGTTTATAACTCTACGCCCCACTCGTCCACAGGTTACTCCCCGTACTACTTAGTGTTTGGAATAGAACCCAGATTGCCAGTAGATTTCATGTTAGATGCTAGTGATGATAGTGATTGTAATGATGGGGAACCAAATGTTGAGAACTGGGTGACTGGACATCTTTCCCGTCTGCGTAATGCGCATGTTAGGGCAGGCGAACAGTTAAGAAAGTTAGCTGCTGTAAGGAAGGAGAGATGTGACAAGACATCATCCTCTAAATTGCTAACCATAGGAGAAGTAGTTAGGAAGAGAGTCCACTATACAGAGAGGTGCAAGATTAAAGACCAGTGGTCTGTAGATAAATATACAGTGGTGCAGGTCCCAAAAGCATCAGGAGGCCCGTATGTTATTAGAAGAGTGGGAGAGAATGGACCTGACATTAGGGCAGCAGGACACGAGTTAAAGCGGTGTGAGAAAGATGCGGTAATTGAGGTACCGGAGGCGACGATAAGACTACCCGAATTGCCTGTCGTGGCAGAGGTTGAGGAACCACGGGACAGACCGCCAAGAAGTGACTGGTACATGTTTGAGCCAGGAGACTTGAATGTGAGGCGATCAGAGAGAATCCGTCTTAGAAGAGATAGATGATGTTATTTTTGAATACATTTTGTTTCACATGTTCAGTGTTGAGGCCAGTGGTAATCCTGTATAAAGGTTGCTGATTTATTGTTTGTGTAACTTTTATGATTGTTTAATTATTTTTATGTAAGAAGTGAGGGTTGTATTCATTTTGTTATGATTGCTCATGTAGCAGAGGGGCTATTTCTCCTCACTGATGTTAATTTGGTCACTGAGTATTAACTTGTACTAGTATAAGGATGGCTTATGCTTATATGTTATTAATGTTATTTTGGACTTATTGATGACTGGTGACGTACATGTATACTGTTTCACATTATAAATCTGGATAGAATGAGTAAATTGTTTTATAATGGTACTGTTTAGGGATGTAACCAGCAGTTCAGGTGTTGAGGGCAGTGTCCTCAAGAGTGACAGGTTTTTTTTGTTGTTGCTGAGAGATGTGTTCCCTGGCATAGAATTATCAGGGCATAGAAGTGTGAAGATAACTACTTGTTTGGTAAGTGTACCAGGGACGTATGGTCTGGTTGTCGAAACGACAACAGTTAAAGAGGGGGAATTCATTGTTTTTGTAATTGTTCGTATAATATTGTGAACACTAAGGTGGCAGGAGACTGTCTCCCTGTTGATTGCATTATTGTTTTTACTGCTGATATTAGTTTAGTCATGAATAATGACTGGTATCAATGTAAATGTGCCTTGTATTTGCATGTGACCATTATTCTTGTTGGTACCTGATGTACAGTTTTGGGGTGTTTTACTTGATGGGTGATGTCTGGTGAGGATAGGAAATTTTTTTTTTTTGAGCTCCATCAATAGTGGAGGACTATAAAGTAGGGGTCAGAAATTATCCCTCCTTTACCCAAGGCACTAGGGGTGTAATGTTCAGTTGTCTGGGACGACAACAGTTAAAGATGGGGAATAATGTACTCGGCTCGCGATGATGGTGGAATTCTGCAAGAGGGCGTCTGATTGGTCTGGAACTCTGGGACCCCAGTATATAAGGCCCCGCACAGGTAGAACTGGCCCTTTTTCCGTAGTGCACCCCACTGAGTGACTAGGCGCCAATGCCTATTTCTAATGTGTGTTTAGTAGTTAGACCCTGAAGTTTTGCAGTGGAAAAGCCAGAATTCTAGTTTTAGATTTTAGATTTTCCTGGGTTTTTAGTAGACTAGAAGTTTTTGATAAATTAGTTTTTGGTGGACTAGAAGTTTTTGATAAATTAGTTTTAGTGGATCAGTTGTTGGTGAATTAGTGTTTGGTAGATTTGTAGCTTTCACTGGATTAGAAGTTTTTGCTACATTTAGGAATTTGGTTTGTTAGGTTAGTCTCTTTGCTGTTTGATTTTTGCTGTATCCTAATTTCTTTGTTGATGCTACATGTCTGTATATTATTGTGAAGTTTAGAAGTTTAATAAACAAATGATGCTTGTGTTACTCTTACTTTGTTGTTTAGTTGATAGACTCTAGTATTATAGTCATTGGTGTTAGAACAGCCCTTGGAGTAATTCTTTGTCTGGGATTGGAGAATATTGTTCTAATCCCCTGTCGGCCCACCCTGGGATCTTCTTAAACCTTAATTCTTTTCTATTCTTGTTAACCGAGGACGGTGAGAGGTTCTTTCTCTTTATTCATTTTCTTCTTTGGCCCTACGCAGTCAGGGTTTGCGCTCTTCTCCTCACATCACCGTAGCAGAAGTAAGTGGTCCTTGCTTCCTGTTTATACCTTTGTTTTCAAATGGACAACTGATTGGCGATGTGATTAACTGATTCATTGTCAAACAATGGGCAACTGATAGGAGATGTGATTAACTGATTCATTGTCAAACAATGGACAACTGATGGGAGATGTGATTAACTGTTTCAATGTCAAACAATGGGCAACTGATGGGAGATGTGATTAGCTGATTCAATGTCAAACAATGGACAACTGATGGGCGATGTGGTTAACTGATTCAATGTCAAACAATGGGCAACTGATGGGAGATGTGATTAACTGATTCAATGTCAAACAATGGACAACTGATGGGCGATGTGATTAACTGATTCAATGTCAAACAATGGACAACTGATGGGAGATGTGATTAACTGATTCAATGTCAAACAGACAATAGAAAATAACGAGAGAAGACTGCAAGAGGAAATAACGAGAGAAGACTGCGAGAGGAAATAACGAGAGAAGACAGGTATAGAAAATAACGAGAGAAGACGGTGAGAGAAAACAGAGACAAAAGACAACAAGAGGAAATAACAAGAGAAGGCAGCAAGAGAGAATAACATGAGAAGACAACGAGAGAAAATAACAAGAGAAGACAGCGAGAGAAAATAACAAGAGCAGACAGCGAGAGAAAATAACAAGGGATATAGCGAGAGAAAATAAAAGTGAAGACGGCGAGAAAAGGCAGCGAGAGACGCTAAAATGGAAAACAACGAGAGAAGACAATGAGATAATTTAAAAGGGAAGACAACTAGAGAAGACAACGAGGGAAAATAAAACGAAGACAGCTAGAGAAGACAACGAGGGAAGACAACGAGAGAACACAACTGTCGAAAACAGCAAGAGCGTCCTCTAATTGTGCTAAGCTAAAGCGCACATTTCTTTTGTAAAGGTCGAATACAGACAGCTGTCTCGGTACATAGCTAACTGCTAGGCAAGTCTATTTATTCTAATGTGATTGTTCGTTGTATATCAATCAGTTTCTGTTTAAATGTATGATAATTTTATATTATTGTTTATTCATTTTCTAGAACGTAAACATATCCAAACATGTCGAACGACACAGCAGAATTTGTTGATCTTTTGATTCCTCGCAAATGCTCTGCCAGTGATCGTATTATACTATTATCAATGTCAAGGTCATGCCTCCATTCAACATAGCAGAGAATGATTTTTGTGTGTGCCTTCGCTCACTTTAAACTCAAGCGTAGTCTATACATGTGTTACTATTTATAGTGCACTGTGTTGATTTTTGCTTGTGGATTAGCTTTCCCTATTACCAGAGTCCCTCGCTATCGGGCGAACCCACTCCGATTTCATGGGGATTTGTAATTTGCATCCCCAAGTCAAGGTAGAAAAATCAAGATTTTGGTCCAACTGAATGGTGTAGGGGTTGTACCAGCTACCAGCAGACCGGATGTGTAAGAACAAAAGCTCGTACCCATTCGGCCGTGCTGGCCTCGTCAGTAGAGATTGATGAAACCACAGGCAGGATGACCGCAGCCTATACGGTCTATGCTATCCGTGGTGCAATCAGAACAATGCGAGAGTCCGGGGATTCACCGAACAGACTAGTAAATCGTGGCGGGGTCAATTCTAAGATCAATAAATACCTGCAGCCGTTGTCATGTACGCTGTTTATAAAAGAAAAACAGAATACACCCTGTTTTCATAAGCTATGTCTGAAAGTTCACACACGCGCACGCGCACATATATACACACGCACGCACGCACGCAGGCACACACACACACACACACACACACACACCACACACACACACACACACAACACACACACACACACACTTGAAGTGACTAAAACTGAACGAAACGAGAGCTCGCCAACTCTCAGGAAGATGAAAATGGTGCTCAACACTATCAGCGCTGTGCCTAAGAGGATTCATTCATGTGATTTAACCAGTCTTGCACGAAACATTTGCCAGATCTTAACCACTGAGGTTAGAGAGTTACTCTAAACAAGTAAGACAATTCAAGGCAGCGTTGGTAGACTCCGAAAGTGACGGTGATAAACTCAAAAACATAGTACGTGCAGACAAACAAGACGATACAGGCTACGTGACAAGATACATGAAAAAAAAAAAAAACAGGCAGGGGTACAATCTCACTAACTGCAGTGGTCAAAGTTTTAATTACCGCAGTGATTCTGGGAGACGGTACATATCTGTCTCACGCGGGCTGTTGTGTGAGGGGTTGCTGCTTAGGCAGCACAGTTCTTGAACACATGTGAATAAATAAATAAATACGCGCGTGTTGTTTGTCTCTCTAAGAAGTAGGGTTAAGAATTAGAGACTAGAGGACGCACTAGACAACATAAAAATTGAAAGCTATAGTTACCGACCGACATTCGATCCTGTCACCTCCATATGGCGACAGCGCCTCGCTGCAAACAATACATGTGCATATGTTTATTAACTGTCTTGATGGCCTCAAAGGTTTCCAACATTGATATTTATGTGACCTGATGTACTCATCGCCACTGATGGAAAACACATTACAAACAGTGAAATTCGTAGTTTCTCTCAAGATACAGTAGTGACAAACGATGGGCAGGATGGTCGAATTGATAACAGCACTTGTTCACTCCAAGCCCACACAACATTTTTTGGCAGGTTCTTTGCAGAACGTCGCGCTCATCACGGCCCGTCGAAAGGGCGCTTGATCCGTAGCCAGTTGCCCTGCCTCATGCACGCTCATGTTCAAGGTTTCTGTAATGCCGTGTGTCCGTTTTTGCGACGGTCGACAATTTATCTCTTCTTGGGGGAACGATGCACTCCATCAGTTTTGAGTTTTCTTTTCAAGCCATTGTTACGTTTAAAATGGATAAGTCGTCACGTTCTTAAACTTCCGGTATGCTGATGCCGAGATAGCGGGTTCAACACCTGCACCGGTCAGTTGGACCAAAATGTTGTACCTCTGAAGTCGGAGTGAGTTCGCCTGGGGGAGAAGGACACAGGAAAACCTAACCCACACGCAAAATTCAGTCCAGTGTTACTAGACGTGGCGTGTATTGAGTACGCTTGAGTTCAAAGCGAGTGAGTGCTAATAATAAATATATCCACAGTGTTTCAGTTTTCGAGATGTGTTGTTGTTTATGAGCCAGTTTTTTTGGATGTTCCGTTCTGGTGGACTGTCTGTATTTGTTCTTCTTGGTCAACGATATTCTGTTCTGTAGCTTTTAACTGATTCAGTGCCAAATAAAACGCAGGTTTGGACCAAACAATGTTAAACAACCACATGAACAAATATAACGTAAATTTCCGCTCACTGAGCATTGACATTGCGGAAGATACAACTAAACAAAACAAATAACGCGATGACCCTAGTACGGCTTATATCGTCCTTCTGTTCATATCATCATCATCATCCTCATCATCCTGATCATCACCATCGTCACCATCATCATGTGTCATACCGATAAGCATGGGCGGTCATGTTTCGCCATCTCGCACGATCACCACGTCGTGGATCAGCTCAGTAATCTTGACATTGCCATGTGGCCAAACCATCCAGAGATTCACATCTCTGCCCCCCCTCCCCCCCCCCCTTGTTCTTTTCCCCTCAATCTTGCTAGTTGTCACCAATTTCTCTAATGTGTTTCTTCTTATAGTGTGATTATAAAATTTTGACCGTCTACGTCTAATTTATCATATCTGTTTACGGCTTTCGTTTTCGTTTACATGTTCTAAGTTGTATGTTCTATGAATGTTCTATCTACAGCTCTTCACCGCTGCCAGTCTATCAGTGTCACAAAATAAAACCTTGCGTTTAACCAGTTGATTATTATAGAGTCTTTCTGATTAAACGGACTATCTGCCAGCGACAACTATTTTACTAACAGAAAAAAACAAATCGGATGTCAAAATCCCAGGACAATATTAGTAGCGGCACGTGTTTACATCTGGTGGACAGAATGGGAACATTCGGTGGTGAGTGAGACAAATCCCTGCATCGCTTTGACAGTTTGTCAACATTCGAATACAGATGGAACCCGGATCCTGGTTGCAATCGGATGTCAGCCATCACATGTCGGGCAAAGTTAACAGATGCAGATGTGTAGGGGAAGTGGATGAGCTGAATCATACATCGCTTTGACAGTTTATAAACAGGTTGGATTGAAAGCGGAAGTACTCAGCTCGGAAGAAAACAGTCCGTATGTCAATTTATAGTTTCCGGACAGCAAGAAGATTGGCAGCTTGTTGGGGAAAACTGTTGTTGGGATCATACAGTAACTCGTTAGTTTGTTGGGGGAGTCAAAACAAGTGATGACAACTTTGACAGTGACTAAGCCAGGGAAAATGGATTCTTGACAATGGATGATATGTCCAAATAACACCTGTGTGGACCGGAAGAATACCGTCACGTGACCAATTTTAGGTTTTGCCAAAAACCATGATTGGAGATGGGGATTTGACCAAAACCGTGGATTATGATGGACGTGTTTGTGGGAGAGCTCTACAGTGTTAGATTAATTTAATATTAACTATAATGTGTCGTTATGGCAAAGTGTAGTAGCCATCCCGGAATTAGGCGGTTTTGCCTAAGGTAGAACCTATTATAATTAGTTCTAATTAATATAGGCTGTAGCCTTGTTAAAACTAAAGTGTGATGATTAGCACTGTTAGTGGAAAACTAGCTAGAGTAGGAGAGTGATACTTAGCTCTGCTAGTTGAAAATAGATTAGTGAAGTGGGATAAGCTTTACTAATTGAGAATTGAGTAATGAGGGATAATTGGGAGATTCCAGTAGGTGTCCCTGGTGGGCGGGGTTCCGCATTCAGGTTGTTGATTTTTTTTTCTTGTCTTGGCCTGATGATAACCTATGTGTTCAGTCATCTGTCCATGACAGAGTAGGTTCATTATATTTTCTGAGCGTGGCCGATGGCCACGATCATCTAATAGAGATCAGTGACGGGGAGGCTATCACCAGTTGTATGCTTTATTTTACAGGTTCCTCTGGTTGGAATGAAGAACCCGGAACCAAGGAAAAATCCGATCCCGGATAAATTATGATGTAGAGAGATGGGCCAGCAACTTTCGCAACGGAAGAAGTTAATACACATTGCTCGATGGCGCCTAATGGTATATGTATCCTACATGAGTGAATACCAATCGTTAACACACCTGAAGTGATGGATGTTCAACCCATGTGGAATTAGATCAGTAGGAACTGATGTTCACATTAGATGAAACCAAACATTGAAGTGTAGTTGTTCCACGTATCAAGGAAATCAGAACTTTCAGACTATATCTAGTGAATAAAGCAAGCCATTTTAGTCTAGACTATGACTGTTTAAGAGTGAAAATATAGAACATTTCGCTAGAAGAAACCGTCATGTTCACGAGACAGCGTTCCATTATTTTTCACTGTGCAGAATTATGAGATCGTGGTTTCTCTAAAACTATTAGGAACCATTGTGTTAGGAACCATAATAGTATTTTTTTCCACGGATTATATATTTACATGGGATTCAGATCTCATGGTCATCAGAGCTCCTGGAGGAGGACATGTCTGGAGAGAAGGATACGACTTCGGTGAGGTCTATTGTACTGACTCGTGTGATGTCGTGTAATCCTTGCCATGATGTGTGCACTATGATCCTGAACTTTGAAGGCTGACATATACATTTATGTTATAATACACGACACACATTTTTCTTCGCATACACGTCTCATATACGTTACACTTTTCTTTTAATAAATTAATCTTTATTAATTTTTAGAAGCAAGAGTTGTTGAGTATGTTGCGTTGGGGAAGTATGAGAGGGGCATAATACGACAGTGAGAGAGTGATAGGAAAAGGTGTCCACGGGCTGATGGAGTGTGTTGGACGGAAGCTGATGGATTCTCCAGGATATTGATAGAAAAGAAAAATATTATAATGTGGGTGTTGACTCTCCTCACTCCAGGGACGACACTTTAAAGGAGGACACGACAATCAGTCGTAATGAGGCTCTCTCCTCCAGGCCGAAACCACTAACTAATAGACCTGTCCTCTCACTAACTTACCATCCCCACAATATTGCTGCCAAGAATATCCTCCTGAGACATCTATCCATCCTCCGGGCGGACCAGACTACTCGCGATGTCTTCTCAGAGGCCCCTCGGGTGGCGTATAGGCGGGATCGTAACCTCAGGGATGTGCTGGTCCATAGCAGTCTACCCCAACCTCACGAGTCTCTTCCTGGCACGGTGGCTTGTCTTCTATCACGTTGCAAGACCTGCCCACACGTACTTCAAACCCAGAGTCTGACATTCCCTAAGACGACCTTCCGCATCCAAGAGGGTTTCTCATGCATCAGTCGCAGCGTTATCTATGCGATTACCTGTACACGTTGCGACATGAGATATGTCGGTGAGACAGGCTTACGCCTTGCTGACATATTTAGACAACATCTTTCTGATATCACCAGTGGCACCCACAAACCAGTATCCATGCATTTCAACAGTCCTGACCACTATGGTGTGGCCGACATACAGGTCACGGCCATCAAATCATGCACATCCTACGAACGGGATCGGAAGATATTGGAACACCGTCTCATCTTCCAGTTGGGCACACTCTTCCCCCAAGGCCTCAATGTCCAACACGGTTTCATTTCACTTCCAAGCACCACCCCCTCCCACCCCCTAGTTTATACTCCACTATCAAGGTATTTCCAGGTCCTTTGCAGGACGTCACTGTCAACTTTCTTGGCAGTTTTGTGTTCGGTGTTTAGCTATCGTTTTCTGAACGACCGCTTCTCATGCCCCTCTGTGAGGACCAACAGCTGTGTTTCGAGCGACTCCCTTCGCGATTATTCTCCCTCCCAGCGGTCCAGAAAATACCTGAGCTTCTGACGGGATTGACCTTTGACCCGTTTACCATACACCCAGTCCATACAATCCACTGACCGTCGTCCAACGCATGTCAGTCGCTCCTAGCAAGAATACAGATTCAAATGAGTACCTTTAATTAATGTAATATTGTCTTGTAGTTGTTTCATGTAGTTTTGTGTCGATTTGTGTTTGTTTGTTCTGTGCTGGCAAAGGCTTTGGCCGCAACGTCCAATTTGTTTCTTGTAGTCGTGTTTCAGTAAAGCTCACAATCTACTTCTCGTTTTTCGGTGATTCATTCATTGTGAAAAGAAGTCACTAGTTGTATCGTTTCGAAATCGTCTTGTGATCGTCTCTGATGCAGCGCCAGTGCTCAGTGCAGGATTTACGTATAAGCTACACAAGCTATAGCTTGGGCCCCCCAAGAAAGTGGGGGTCCCAAAAAATATTGTCCGAGTGGGCAATTTGTCACTGACATAGAATATCTGGACTTATAAAGGGCCCCATATTTCAAATAGCTTAGGGCCTTATCAAGTCTAAATCCGGCCCTGCCAGTGCTCTATACAGAGTTATTATAAACAAGCACGACAATACAAGGCAGCGTTGGAAGACTTACAAGAATGGCGCTGATAGAACTCAGGGACCAACAACGGGCCAACAAACAAGACGATACAATTGTTTCCTAACAATATAGATCACACCGAGTCTAGACAAAGCACGGCGCTTTCTCCGAATGACGGGTCTAAATCGGGAGATAACTCTTAGGTGTAAACAGTCCCCCTTACAGGGCCTCAATGTGTCATATTAAAAAACTAAAATATAGCTATGAACTAAAATATAGAACCGAGAGAATCGAAATATGTACCAATCATCATCATCATTATCAATCAGGAGCCGTCTCCACAATGAAGGTTGGCTGCAATGGATCTCCAACACTGTCTGACTCTATGCTACGAACTAAAATATAGCTACGAACTAAAATATAGAACTGCGAGAATAGAAATACGGACGAATCATCATCATCATCATCATCATCATCATCATCATCATCATCATCATCATCATCATCCATCATCATCATCAATCAGGAGCTGTCTCTACAATGAAGGTTGGCTGCAATGGATCTCCAACACTGTCTCTCGCCTTGACTGTACATTCTGTCAGGCTGATGTTCGTCCATCTCTTGATGTTATCTTCCCACTTGTATCGTTGTCTACCACTTGCTCGCTTGTCCTCAACCTTGCTTTGCTTGCTTGCGTTCGCTGGCTGTGAACTCCAGCGCGAAGTCCTGTATGTCGGATGAAGACATCCTGTTGTCCAACATCAGTGTGATGTCATACAGGACCTGAGGTTCGCGTGAGTATCCGCTGTCCCATGTCTGGCTTATTGGTGTGCAGACTGGTGGTTCCTCGCCGTGCAGGCAGATACTCTCCGACTTCGGAAGAATCAGCGATCCTACTACGTTAGCCAGGACCCCGAAGGGACCTGTTGCCCAGGACGCACGACTAGGACGTGTTAGTATTTCTTGGCCAGTATAGATCCCGGCCCTGGTGCCTTGGAAACACCTCTGCGTCCCAGTTAGTCCAGCTGACTTTTATCTATCTACCTGGCACTCAGGTGTGAAAGGCAACGAGCGAACCGACCGTTTGGCGAATATCGAAGTGGGAAGAGCAATAGAAGGGCCAGACATCATAAACGCCATCAGAGACTGACGAACAGATGAGTTTAATAGCAGAGCTGTCTGGAGTGCGATGACGACGACACTCGCTAATCACTCGGCTCTCCAATGGGGAGTAAAAGAAGAATGGAACACAGATGTACGGTTAGGTCGCGCACAGACACAAACATCTGGTGAGATGACTGCGACTTCAAACTTGTCTTTGTTGTTTCTTTGCATTAGTACTACCTTTTTGTTTCATTTTATGTGTTATATCCCGTGGCAGTCAAAGCCTTTCTTCTTCTTCTTTTTCTTCTTCTTCGTTCATTCCAGGTGTTTTTTTTCTCGGGCGTGATTGCGTTATGCCTGTTTACAGCAGAGCTGCGTTCTTGCGCCGGTAGGCCGACACATCCGACTTCTGTGGGCATTTGATGACCGGGTAACCTTCCCGGCGGTTTCTTAGGACGTTTGAATCTCCCTGTTGCGGTGTTATTCCCCCATCCAGCTGGCCTATTTAGAACAGCCAAAGACATCCTGGTCAGCCTTCAAGGGAAGGCAGGGGCAGACCATGGGCGTTCATTGCCATTCAAGGAGGCTTCCATAATTGCAGAGCCGAAACATGGCGCTCTGGAACTGGGCTCACCCAAAGAATCATCATGTCAAGCACTGTATTACAAATTTTTGGGATTTCTTACATAGTCCATGGAGTGCTGCTGTTAGCTCTGCTAGTTCTGTGATGTTTTTGCTGTTTAGTATTGCGACAGCTGACTTTGCATTTGTGAAGAAATCTTTTTGCTTCTCTTTATTTTCCTCCACCAAGAGCATTTCTGCTGCAGTTTTCAAAGCTTCTACCTCTGCTTTGAAGTTACTTGAAAATGTTCTAGTTGCCACTGACTGTATTTTTCACTCTATTTTTTAAATTTAGAATTCCTCCTCCATTTTCTAGTGAATCTTTGGCCGATCCGTCTGTATATGCATGGGTCCAATTGCTATTGGGTAATGTTATTTTATGTAGTTTAGAGCGATTTCTTTTTCTTTCTGTTTCATTCTGAGTCCCCAGTCTACCTACAAGGCAGCAGGTTTGTGTGTCTCTTAGGTCTGGTTCCTCTCCCTTGACCTTTCCGACACGGGTGACCCTACCAGTAGCTGTGCTACCGTCGGCATAGCTCTTGGGGTCATTGGAACGCTCAAGTTCCTCTACCTCGTCACGGTGGACACACAGCAGAGGGGGAAAAGCCTTTCTTCTCTAGCAGCCATCATCTGTCAGGGAGAAGTCTGTATCTGGTACTGGTTACTGTCTGTGAGACGAAACTGATTTGACTTGGGTTGCACGATGAAGGTCATGGCCTGACTGGGTCAAGGTTGAACACACACTTGCCTGTATATCTACACCTGTCAGATCCAGTCAGAATCCATTCTCATGTCACAGAACGGACCTCTCTCATGTAGTGAGAATATTGTTCTTTCTCACCTAGTGAGTCCCCTCTTCTCTCTCACCTAGTGAGTCCCCTGTTCTCTCTCGGCTCAGGCTGTGTAGACCTCACTCATCTAGTGAGTCTTAGTCTCTCGCAGCACATGTATTTACTTCTCTTGCCCAGAGACAATCACTCCTCCTTTCTTACCTCAGGCTATATGATCAATCAATCAATCATGTACCATGCCGGAAAGCGTGTGCGGTCATGACTCGCCATTTCACAGTATCACCATAGTCGTGGATCAGCCCTGCGTTCCTGTCTCGACGATATGTTTCACAAATGGCACACAGACAAATAAAGATCATTGAGAAGATCACAAAGCACATGTGAGGTGCACACACACACACACACACACAAGCATAAGTCACTTAGCTAAGTTGATATGACAAGAACACACCACATAACTGTGAACACAATGACATACCACACACCTGAGCTGTGAACACAATAATATACCACATAATATAACTGAAGACAATGACATACCACAGAATATATTTGAAGACAATGATATACCACAGAACATGCATATGAACACAATGATATACCACAGAATATAACTGAAGACAATGATATACCTGAGCTGTGAACACAATGATATGCCACACAATATAAATGTAAACGTAATGATATACATATCCAAGCTGTAAACACACTACACACCCGAACTGTGAAGACAATGATATACTACACCTGAGTTGTGAACACAAAGATATACCACACAGCTGAACTGAACCTAATGATATACCACACATCCAAGCTTTGAACACAATGATTTACCAAACAGTTGAGCTGTGAACACAATGACAGACCACACACCTAAGCTGTGAACATAATGACATAACAGAGTCTAGATAAAAATGTCCATGTATTTAAACATAAAAGTACAATCGACTGCTACATTAACATTTATAAAGGAAAAGAAAGTGAAAAAAACATGCACAATGTAAACTGGTGAATATGTTGATCCAAACATCAGCATCATCAGTTCAACAGGGCAGTCACATTTCCAGTGTCAAATACCACATGGCATCCTGATAGTGACAAATAATATATGTCACCCTGAGGGATACACCACATGGCATTCAATGTCAGCAATGCCTGTGTCATATACATTATGTCACCCTGTGCCAATGTCCCTCTATCTGTACCAGTGTCACAAACAATATGTCACTCTATGTCAGTGTAATGCACCACATAGCTTTCTGTGTCGGTATGCTATACAGGACACACTATATGCAAGAGTTACATATGACAAGACACTATGGCAGAGTCACACATCACAGGACACTATTGGCACAATCACACACCACAGGAGACTATGGCAGAGTCATATACCACTTTACCCGGGAAGGTTAACCCGGTCAACAAATGCCCGCAGAAGTCGGATGTGTCGGCCTAACGGCGCAAGAACGCAGCTCTGCTGTGAACAGGCACAACGCAGTCACGTCCGGAAAAGAAATCCGGATGAACGAAGAAGAAGAAGAAGAAGATATACCACTATATGGCAAAGTCACATATCACATGGCTGTGACATATCAAACACACACGCGCAACAAGATAGCCCAGCCAGCAATCACAGCTGTGAACTCTGTCCCCATCAAAGCTGTGAGCTGAATGTAACCAAGGTTGGCCCACGCCGGAAAAAGACCTGTACATGACCTCATCTACAACACAACTCTGCAGCAACCACAGCTGTGAACTCTGTCCACATCAAAGCTGTGAGCTGAATGTAACCAAGGTTGGCCCACGCCTGAAACAGACCTGTACATGACTTCATCTACAACACAACTCTGCAGCAACCACAGCTGTGAACTCTGTCCCCATCAAAGCTGTGAGCTGAATGTAACCAAGGTTGGCCCACGCCTGAAGCAGACCTGTACATGACCTCATCTACAACACAACGCTGCAGCAACCACAGCTGTGAACTCTGTCCCCATCAAAGCTGTGAGCTGAATGTAACCAAGGTTGGCCCACGCCTGAAGCAGACCTGTTGATGACCTCATCTACAACACAACTCTGCAGCAACCACAGCTGTGAACTCTGTCCCCATCAAAGCTGTGAGCTGAATGTAACCAACGTTGGCCCACGCCTGAAACAGACCTGTACATGACCTCATCTACAACACAACTCTGCAGCAACCACAGCTGTGAACTCTGTCCACATCAAAGCTGTGAGCTGAATGTAACCAAGGTTGGCCCACGCCTGAAACAGACCTGTACATGACCTCATCTACAACACAACTCTGCAGCAACCACAGCTGTGGAACTCTGTCCCCATCAAAGCTTGTGAGCTGAATTAACCAAGGTTGGCCCGACGCCTGAAGCAGAACTGTACATGGAACCTCATCTACAACACAACTCTGCAGCAACCACAGCTGTGAACTCTGTCCACATCAAAGCTGTGAGCTGAATGTAACCAAGGTTGGCCCACGCCTGAAGCAGACCTGTACATGACCTCATCTACAACACAACTCTGCAGCAACCACAGCTGTGAACTCTGTCCCCATCAAAGCGGTGAGCTGAATGTAACCAAGGTTGGCCCACGCCTGAAGCAGACCTGTACATGACCTCATCTACAACACAACTCTGCAGCAACCACAGCTGTGAACTCTGTCCACATCAAGCTGTGAGCTGAATGTAACCAAGGTTGGCCCACGCCTGAAGCGACCTGTACTGACCCTCATCTACAACACAACTCTTGCAGCAACCACAGCTGTGGAACTCTGTCCCCATCAAAGCTGTGAGCTGAATGTAACCAAGGTTGGCCCACGCCTGAAGCAGACCTGTACATGACCTCATCTACAACACAACTCTGCAGCAACCACAGCTGTGAACTCTGTCCCCATCAAAGCTGTGAGCTGAATGTAACCAAGGTTGGCCCACGCCTGAAGCAGACCTGTACATGACCTCATCTACAACACAACTCTGCAGCAACCACAGCTGTGAACTCTGTCCCATCAAAGCTGTGAGCTGAATGTAACCAAGGTTGGCCCACGCCTGAAGCAGACCTGTACATGACCTCATCTACAACACAACTCTGCAGCAACCACAGCTGTGAACTCTGTCCCCATCAAAGCTGTGAGCTGAATGTAACCAAGGTTGGCCCACGCCTGAAGCAGACCTGTACATGACCTCATCTACAACACAACTCTGCAGCAACCACAGCTGTGAACTCTGTCCCCATCAAAGCTGTGAGCTGAATGTAACCAAGGTTGGCCCACGCCTGAAGCAGACCTGTACATGACCTCATCTACAACACAACTCTGCAGCAACCACAGCTGTGAACTCTGTCCCCATCAAAGCTGTGAGCTGAATGTAACCAAGGTTGGCCCACGCCTGAAGCAGACCTGTACATGACCTCATCTACAACACAACTCTGCAGCAACCACAGCTGTGAACTCTGTCCCCATCAAAGCTGTGAGCTGAATGTAACCAAGGTTGGCCCACGCCTGAAGCAGACCTGTACATGACCTCATCTACAACACAACTCTGCAGCAACCACAGCTGTGAACTCTGTCCCCATCAAAGCTGTGAGCTGAATGTAACCAAGGTTGGCCCACGCCTGAAGCAGACCTGTACATGACCTCATCTACAACACAACTCTGCAGCAACCACAGCTGTGGACTCTGTCCCCATCAAAGCTGTGAGCTGAATGTAACCAAGTTTGGCCCACGCCTGAAGCAGACCTGTACATGACCTCATCTACAACACAACTCTGCAGCAACCACAGCTGTGAACTCTGTCCCCATCAAAGCTGTGAGCTGAATGTAACCAAGGTTGGCCCACGCCTGAAGCAGACCTGTACATGACCTCATCTACAACACAACTCTGCAGCAACCACAGCTGTGAACTCTGTCCCCATCAAAGCTGTGAGCTGAATGTAACCAAGGTTGGCCCACGCCTGAAGCAGACCTGTACATGACCTCATCTACAACACAACTCTGCAGCAACCACAGCTGTGAACTTCTGTCCACATCAAAGCTGTGAGCTAGAATGTAACCAAGGTTGGCCCACGCCTGAAGCAGACCTGTACATGACCTCATCTACAACACAACTCTGCAGCAACCACAGCTGTGAACTCTGTCCCATCAAAGCTGTGAGCTGAATGTAACCAAGGTTGGCCCACGCCTGAAGCAGACCTGTACATGACCTCATCTACAACACAACTCTGCAGCAACCACAGCTGTGAACTCTGTCCCATCAAAGCTGTGAGCTGAATGTAACCAAGGTTGGCCCACGCCTGAAAGCAGACCTGTACATGACCTCATCTACAACACAACTCTGCAGCAACCACAGCTGTGAACTCTGTCCCCATCAAGCTGTGAGCTGAATGTACCAGGTTGGCCCACGCCTGAAGCAGACCTGTACATGACCTCATCTACAACACAACTCTGCAGCAACCACAGCTGTGAACTCTGTCCCATCAAAGCTGTGAGCTGAATGTAACCAAGGTTGGCCCACGCCTGAAGCAGACCTGTACATGACCTCATCTACAACACAACCTCTGCAGCCACCACAGCTGTGAAACTCTGTCCACATCAAAGCTGTGAGCTGAATGTAACCAGGTTGGGCCCACGCCTGAAGCAGACCTGTACATGACCTCATCTACAACACAACTCTGCAGCAACCACAGCTGTGAACTCTGTCCCCATCAAAGCTGTGAGCTGAATGTAACCAAGGTTGGCCCACGCCTGAAGCAGACCTGTACATGACCTCATCTACAACACAACTCTGCAGCAACCACAGCTGTGAACTCTGTCCCCATCAAGCTGTGAGCTGAATGTAACCAAGGTTGGCCCACGCCTGAAGCAGACCTGTACATGACCTCATCTACAACACAACTCTGCAGCAACCACAGCTGTGAACTCTGTCCCCATCAAAGCTGTTAGCTGAATGTAACCAAGGTTGGCCCACGCCTGAAGCCGACCTGTACATGACCTCATCTACAACACAACTCTGCAGCAACACAGCTGGAACTCTGTCCCCATCAAAGCTGTGAGCTGAATGTAACCCAAGGTTGGCCCACGCCTTAAGCAGACCTGTACATGACCTCATCTACAACACAACTCTGCAGCAACCACAGCTGTGAACTCTGTCCCCATCAAAGCTGTGAGCTGAATGTAACCAAGGTTGGCCCACGCCTGAAGCAGACCTGTACATGACCTCATCTACAACACACACTCTGCCGCAACCACAGCTGTGAACTCTGTCCCCATCAAAGCTGTGAGCTGAATGTAACCAAGGTTGGCCCACGCCTGAAGCAGACTGTACATGACCTCATCTACAACACAACTCTGCAGCAACCACAGCTGTGAACTCTGTCCCCATCAAAGCTGTGAGCTGAATGTAACCAAGGTTGGCCCACGCCTGAAGCAGACCTGTACATGACCTCATCTACAACACAACTCTGCAGCAACCACAGCTGTGAACTCTGTCCCCATCAAAGCTGTGAGCTGAATGTAACCAAGGTTGGCCCACGCCTGAAGCAGACCTGTACATGACCTCATCCTACAACACAACTCTGCAGCAACCACAGCTGTGAACTCTGTCCACATCAAAGCTGTGAGCTGAATGTAACCAAGGTTGGCCCACGCCTGAAGCAGACCTGTACATGACCTCATCTACAACACAACTCTGCGCAGCAACCACAGCTGTGAACTCTGTCCACATCAAAGCTGTGAGCTGAATGTAACCAAGGTTGGCCCACGCCTGAAGCAGACCTGTACATGACCTCATCTACAACACAACTCTGCAGCAACCACATCTGTGAACTCTGTCCACATCAAAGCTGTGAGCAGAATGTAACCAAGGTTGGCCCACGCCTGAAGCAGACCTGTACATGACCTCATCTACAACACAACTCTGCAGCAACCACAGCTGTGAACTCTGTCCCCATCAAAGCGGTGAGCTGAATGTAACCAAGGTTGGCCCACGCCTGAAGCAGACCTGTACATGACCTCATCTACAACACAACTCTGCAGCAACCACAGCTGTGAACTCTGTCCCCATCAAAGCTGTGAGCTGAATGTAACCAAGGTTGGCCCACGCCTGAAGCAGACCTGTACATGACCTCATCTACAACACAACTCTGCAGCAACCACAGCTGTGAACTCTGTCCCCATCAAAGCTGTGAGCTGAATGTAACCAAGGTTGGCCCACGCCTGAAGCAGACCTGTACATGACCTCATCTAGAACACAACTCGGCAGCAACCACAGCTGTGAACTCTGTCCCCATCAAAGCTGTGAGCAGAATGTAACCAAGGTTGGCCCACGCCTGAGCAGACCTGTACATGACCTCATCTACAACACAACTCTGCAGCAACCACAGCTGTGAACTCTGTCCCCATCAAAGCTGTGAGCTGAATGTAACCAAGGTTGGCCCACGCCTGAAGCAGACCTGTAACATGACCTCATCTACAACACAACTCTGCAGCAACCACAGCTGTGAACTCTGTCCCCATCAAAGCTGTGAGCTGAATGTAACCAAGGTTGCCCACGCCTGAAGCAGACCTGTACATGACCTCATCTACAACACAACTCTGCAGCAACCACAGCTGTGAACTCTGTCCCCATCAAAAGCTGTGAGCTGAATGTAACCAAGGTTGGCCCACGCCTGAAGCAGACCTGTACATGACCTCATCTACAACACAACTCTGCAGCAACCACAGCTGTGAACTCTGTCCCCATCAAAGCTGTGAGCTGAATGTAACCAAGGTTGGCCCACGCCTGAAGCAGACCTGTACATGACCTCATCTACAACACAACCTCTGCAGCAATCACAGCTGTGAACTCTGTCCCCCATCAAAGCTGTGAGCTGAATGTAACCAAGGTTGGCCCACGCCTGAAGCAGACCTGTACATGACCTCATCTACAACACAACTCTGCAGCAACCACAGCTGTGAACTCTGTCCCCATCAAAGCTGTGAGCTGAATGTAACCAAGGTTGGCCCACGCCTGAAGCAGACCTGTACATGACCTCATCTACAACACAACTCTGCAGCAACCACAGCTGTGGACTCTTCCCATCAAAGCTGTTGAGCTGAATGTAACCAAGGTTGGCCCACGCCTGAAGCAGACCTGTACATGACCTCACTCCACAACCAACTCTGCAGCAACCACAGCTGTGAACTCTGTCCCCATCAAAGCTGTGAGTTGAATGTAACCAAGGTTGGCCCACGCCTGAAGCAGACCTGTACATGACCTCATCTACAACACAACTCTGCAGCAACCACAGCTGTGAACTCTGTCCACATCAAAGCTGTGAGCTGAATGTAACCAAGGTTGGCCCACGCCTGAAGCAGACCTGTACATGACCTCATCTACAACACAACTCTGTAGCAACCACAGCTGTGAACTCTGTCCCCATAAAAGCTGTGAGCTGAATGTAACCAAGGTTGGCCCACGCCTGAAGCAGACCTGTACATGACCTCATCTACAACACAACTCTGCAGCAAACCCCTTTCCCCAAAAACATCTATACAAAAAACCCACAACACATCTTACAGCTGCTGAAGATGTCTTTTTGGGAAAAAAACAACCACCCCACCTCCTGCACATTAAATTGTCTCGCTGCAGATATGCAACCAACACACAATACATCGACTGTGTCTGAATGCCTCGCTGCAAATATACAACCAACCCACAACACACCCGACTCTGATTAAACAAACAACCAAACATAGATCAGAAAAGGGAACCCTGTCTGTTGTCTGTCTGTTGTCTGTCTGTTGTCTGTCTGTCTTCTGTCTTCTGCTGTTTTCGTCTGTCTGTCTGTCTGTCTGTCTGTCTGTCTGTCTGTCTGTCTGTCTGTCTGTCTGTCTGTCTTCTGCTGTCTGTCTGTCTGTCTGTCGTCTGTCTCACACCCACACAAACACAAACACACACACAAACACACAGACAAGCAGGCTACATTCACTGATTCTTGGCTTGCTGTGTGAAGCAGACACCTGCTTCTCAACAGAACGCTGCACAGAGACACCAAACTGTGTCAAAAGATTCCTCCTTTCTTTCCCCACAATGAAAGACAAGACGAGATCTGGAGAGTGTGCAACTTAAAAAAAAATGCGGATGAGCTCACCCTCTTTTGACGCTATATTTAGAGAAAAGGTGACAGGCTAAAGAGGGGAAAGCATGGATGGGTCGGGCGGAAAATGTCGTCGACAGATTGCAGTCTTACAGTATAAAACCCCGGGAAAGAATGGGGGCCTGTGCCTCCAGCTTTTAAGTGCACCTTCTCCTGCATTATAACTCGACGACGGTGCAGAAAAAAGAACCCTGCCACGCAATGCAGAGGGCAACACCTCATATGAACACTCAGACAACCCGAAATGCTCATCAATACAGATGGATCTGTTTAAAGAAGCAGAGAAGTGCGGGCTTTACAGCCCGTTCAGAGGGCCAAAACCCTTCAAGAACCAGTGGTTACACTATGCCCACGGCAGCATAACGATGGGGGTGAGGAAGTTACACAGGCTTTCATACAGCTGATCCTGATTATACCAACGTGTGTGACTAAGTGATTCAAAACATGATTCAGAAGGTCGAAGCTGAATCTGTACTTAGACAGTGGACTGAGTCGCTCAGGAAGTCTGTTGTCCGTAAAGTCACCTTCATCTTCGTCCCGGGACATGTCATACGGGAGTCGAGGGAAATGAACGAGCTGATAAACTGGCTGGCTCTGCACCCCCTGTAGATGGCCCATGGATCGTGCCGATGTTATTAACGTCTTTAAAGATATATCGAGAACAGAGGACTTTGACGTCAGTGAATAAACATCGCTGTCCAGGATGAAAGACTTGGGAGTAAGAAATGGCACGGCCAGACACCAGAGGTACATCGTTAACCAACACAGAACTGGCACTGTTAGCCACCGATCGCTGATGCATATACTTGGAGGGGGGGGGGGGGGGGGGAGGATCTGAGAACCTATGGACCTGTCCGGAGTGCAATGAAGATGCCCCAACTGATAATTGATAACCTAAGATCGTTTTGATTCTTCCATTTATGAAAAGTCCACATTTAAACTTGTTTAAACATTCTTTCTGTGATAGGTTAAGAGGCTTGGGGAAGTACACTCCCTGCCGTACTCCCTTTTTTTCTGTATTGGCGACGAATGTTTTTTTCCGCATGTAAAAGACCCACTGTTCCATACAATTACTAATAAGTCTGATGTCCTTTCCGTCTACTCCTGTGTCTTGAAGGCACGTAATTAGTCGTTCTTGTCATACCTTTTCAAAGCTTTCTTATAGCATAAAAAAAGCATATAACCAACAATATTTGAAAGTTGTATTGGGGAAATGTGGCACAAAAGTTGTAAATACTGTCCGAAAATATTTCCTGTGACTGGGAGCCACTGAAACTCACCCAATATGAATTAAGCACTGCACGACTAGTGCCCCCTTTGGGACTTTGTTTCCTTTTTCTGCATCCCAAAACCCCTTTAATTGTTGTGTTGGGAAAATCACTGTGTACAAAGGGCAAAAAGTTATTGGCATGAACAACAACTGTATGATCGTAGATGCCATGGTTTAGTTGACCGACGTGTTGTAGCCACGCCAGGCATCGGTGACAACATTCGTACCTGGTAAGACGTGATCACTTACAATGCGTTCCAGTGTTGTCGCATCTCGCCTTTCCACAACTTCCAACCAGCAACGACTGCTACCTCGTTCAACTAGCCCAACTACCCATTGACCACGACGAAAGTGACCACGATGGTATTTACGGTGGAAAAAGTAGCTCTCGTCAACTTCTACGACCACTGACTGTCCGTTAGCATCAAATCCTCCCAACTGTGTGTTGCTAAGCAGCACTCAGTTGTAACATTCTACCCGAAAATAGTTATTGTAGATGACGATAGTGTCACGTTATGGCGTTCAAAAAAATCAAATTTTTCAACTTCACATCGAACAACCATAAAACATTATCGTCACAACTTTTGGGTTTTGGGCGATAAAAGAGGCAAAAAACGAACTTGTTCTTTACCGCAACGGACTTTTACTAACGACACCGCAACGGGAATCGTCAAAACATTCCAACCGCGAAACTAACGACATCGGACATTGGAACGTGAACATGCTACGTGTTTCGTATTAAACGCGTGTGCAAACCATTGTAACCACTGTAGTTTTTTGTTCATTAATGTATAAAGTCACCATCTGACACCTACAGCTGCCATTGTCAATTTGGTTTAAAAATTATTGCTGTCTGTGTCGGGGTTTAGGGGGCTGCCTGCCATAATAATATTCCTTTTTGGGAAGTTTATTCGCAATCAAAAGCGAAAAACGAAATCTCTATTCGCAATCAAGAGTAATACAAAAAGCGTGAGAAACCTTAAACATGGAGTGAAACCATCAACAAACCCAAAGTAAAAACTTTTACAATTAAGCCCTATGCGGGGGGATGACCAAGTCGGCCCCGCCTGAAGTCTGAGGGGTGTACCTGATAGTGAGGGACAATGGTAAAAGGAAAAATAAATTTACATGCAAATATCATCCAGTGCACTTTTCCCGTATGGCAGCTATTAGAAAAGCACGATATTGGCTTTCTTGCGTTCAAAGAACGACCAAACAACAACAAAATTTAGTATCCTATAAACCTATCATGATATTTTGATACTCCGTGTCCATCAATTGTTTCAATGAATTTAAACCCTGCACTGTGTGTATGCTTGGTTTGGCAAATCACAGACTATTTTTTTGTTTTTTAAATCCCCGGGGATGTTTACGTTCATAGTTTGCATCTCGTCTGACACCGGCACTCATACCTTTGTAAAAAACCAACGCAGGCGGTCTGCTCCAATCGCTGCAGCTAGGTTTCGAACAGGGTATGGGATTAGAAGTGCATTCAAAACCACTTCACTACAGATCCGACGACTATCTTTTTGTTTCAAAAGATACAGTTAGTTGGATGTCTTTTACAGGCATCACAATCAACCACGGCATTTATTCCAGAAGTTGGTGTTGTTGTTGTTTCCATTATACCGTAAGGCGTCGTGGAAAAGGGTTTAATTGAAGCCCCACCCCTTTTCCCTCCAGTTCCTACAGGTTTGCTAGACCCGTCATAGGTTCCTTCTTCCCTAATAAAAACCCCAAACGGCTTACTTTAATAAATAATTACTATCAGTATCAGTTATCAGTAAGTTCTGAAAATTGAAAAAAAAAAATATTTTGCCGGTGGGGAATCGAACCACGGTCTCCTGCGTCACAGGCGGAGATACTTATCTTTGTGCTACTTAGGACACGATAAACATTTAGCAAAAATGTATAATATAATCAAACGATGACGTCACGTTTTGACCCAATGAGGCCCTGTAAGGGAGACTGTTTACACGTAAGAGTTATCTCCCGATTTAGACCCGTCATTCGGAAGAGTGCAAAAGCACGAAGTATAGAGATAGACGGCACAAACCCTGGAATGCTAGTTAAGTTAGTTGCATGTCCCTTACAGGACGTAGCAGTCAACCCTAGCACTTTTTGGCTGTTCGTGATTCCTGGGTAAGTTTACGGTAAGTAGTTTGCCACTGCTTTCTGAACGACCGGCACCCATACCATTTCATAAAAGAAACCAACACAGCTGTGTTTCAAACGCAGGTATGCGGGATTACGAACTGCGACCGTAACCCTTTGGCAACGACACATACCTAAAAGATGAGTAGTCTGGTATTCTTGACTCGCCTATCGCCCACTCAGAGAAATACTCGTTGACATCACGCGAAAAGATAGACGTCATCAAGAGACAGAAGGGGGAAAGGCGGGGGTTGGGTAGGGCGGGGAGTGGTGGGGTTGGGGAAATGTATACAAACTCTCCAATTGCGCATTTATTGTTTTAATTGATTTACTGCTTTGATGTGTCACAGGAGACGGTGTCTGTCACATACTCGCTGTTGCGTCAATTGTTGCCCGACAAAGTTTTGTACACAGGCGATTTGATGTGCTCATCGCCACTGCTGACGAACACATTACACACAGTTATCGTTCGTAAAGGTCTAGGCAAGGATAAACGACAGCTCACAGAGAGGCTGTGTCTACCTGCCCGTGACTCACTCTTGTGTCGAAACCGTTGACTGTCATTGGTATGTGATATGCTATTACCGTCACATTTTGTAGGGCAGAATGCACGTGGGGAATTGGTGGCAATACTTCCCTCACTCAGCAGGCGATGAACCCAGGCGTCTGACTTCTTTAATTGTATGCTACACGTTCTTTGTAGGACGTTGCGATCAACCCCAGATTGATTTCCCAGGCAATAGTACGTTAAGTAGTTTGCCATTGCTTTCAGAACGAGAAGTCAACTTTTAATTTCAACTTAATGCCGATGTAGGGGTTGAACCGCCTACATCACCATCAGTGCACCTCGACTTCCGCGCATGACATCAGCGCAGTTCCCTATCAATGTCGTCAACAAATCACTCTTGCCTGGAGAATATGAAACTTTCCCAGAGAGATCACAAAGACAAAGGGATATTTCAGACTCTTTCACTCCATCCCCCAACACCGTCAAATAGCAGGCTCTTTACTGAACGTCGCACTCATCATTTATTCTTTTGTCCACCACTGCTCGATGCCGTTAGGCGTCGCAGGCTTGTTTGATGATTGGTTTACGAACTAGGGTTCGCTCCTTCGCTTGGTATGCTGAGATGTTATGGGTTTTTAATGTGTTGATGACTCCGTCGATTAATCTTTTTTCGGGGTCTTCCCCTGATATTTCTAGTTCGACGACAGTGAGGGCCCGTAGGGCCCAAAACTTAAAAAAAACATCCATCGATCGGTCTAGCAGTCCACCGAACACTAAACCGGAAAATGATTGCCGGACCGATGCAAATGAGGCTCGAAGGGATTCTTCTTTGTTTGCGGGAAATTTAAAAATTTAAGTACCTTGTTATGATTTGATGTATGAAATACTGGTGGTTATTTTTTAACCCCTTTGGGCCATTTTTTTAGGAAAACCCCCTTTTTTGGGTTTTTTTTTTGGTTTTAACAAAATTGGGTTTTGTGTTTAGGGTTTTTTTTGGGGGGGTTTTTTTCAAACGGGGCCCCC